>JAMKCH010028171.1:0-30256 GCA_023653785.1 Ophioderma brevispina
GTATGGCTGGGTCACTGCTTAATATTCTGGACCAAAAGTTGGTAATCAATAGCATTGATTGTAGCAGAAAACCTTGTTTTGAACTTTCCTGCGATTTTGTAATCGGCCATATAAGAAACCCATGCTTTAATTTTTCGTGTGCACAAAGAAAAAATATAAAATCATATCTTATACATAAAGACAAGGTATTCGGCTTATTCACTTCAGGTTGTGATCTAATACATGGTAAGGAATTCCCAAATATGCAAAAAAAAAAAAAAGGTTCTAAAAAAATGGGGGTTGGCTTCTTTCTTGAAAGTGTCCTCATGTCTCTTAAAAAAAAAAAAGCCTGGGGCACTTTTTGAAAAAAATAAAAAACTTAAAAAAAGCAAAAAATAAAAAAAATAACAAAGTACAAAACTTGAACAAAATTGACCCGGACATGAACATACAGAAAAGGTGATTTCTTGGTTTGCTCTGAGCAAGCTCAGGGGCAAGCCAAAAAGATTGCGTGTTCATGGCATATGATTAAGCTTGATTGCTGATCATAAACTGGTTTTTGTTTAATACATTTGTTCTCTTTGCCAGTCTTAGATGTTAGTTTGGCCTGGGGGGTGAGGTGGGTGATTAGATAAAACTGGCTTTGAGCCAAATTATCCAAAGAATTGCATGCAGTGGCGTAGGCAGCTTCATGGTTCGAGGGGGCAAAGCCTGGTCAGGGGAAAAGTCGTTCCTGATTGGAGAGTAAAAACGGGTCCCAAAACGGTTGATTTTGCATCAAAATTCCCCGCTTTTACCTAATTTTTTTGAAAGGTCTTTCCCTTTCCCACTATGGTTAGGCCCACTTGCACTTGAAGTGATTGCCTGTCCAATTGCACTTGGCACGTCGAACAGCGTGCTTTGATCAAGTTAATACCCAGCTTTTTAACCTATAGAGAAAACAGTAAGGAACTATTATTTTTTTTTTGTTTAAAAAACAGGAAAACAAAAAGGCATCTTTATTTTACATTAATTATTTGAAAAATGTAGAACATTAATTTAATGTATGTACAATAGAATCATATTAGACTATATTTTCACAGAACACAAAACAGATCAGTATTTCAAACAATATATCCATTTTAATTATCCCTGATAATACTCTATTTATCAGTCTTCATGATTACATTTAACAATGTGGAATTTGACCAGACGATGAGTGACTTCGGCACCCTACTAGTTCTCAAATTGTGTTCATGCTACACACTCCTGGTCCGTTTGTAACACATGCCACTGTATAGATGTGAACTCATCAATGTGTACAAACACAACGTTAGCACCTGGTTACTGACATGTTCGGAGATGCAAAAATATGTCTAGAATGATGAAACACATTTTAAGCCACAAGGCCTTTACGATGCGCTGCATACTGCGAGCATGCTTGGGTTTGTTGCCAGACGATGACCGTCAAATGTCATCTCATTCTATACAATCATAAGAAAATGTCCTTTTATAATCAGGAGAATGAGACGAGTGCGGATCTGTTGTTTAACTGTTTCCAAAGTAAGTGGTTTTACTGAATCTATGGAGGTTCACAGTTGTGCTCCTCCAAGTTACTTCTCCTCCGATGACATAATCGTGCATGTCATTGCATTGTCATTAAAGAAAGCGCTTTTGAATTAAATCAAAGATCACCGATTGTTAATTTAATGTCCGGTCATGCACAATAATGCCACCTCATGATATTGACCTCACGTATTAACCTCTAACTTGACTTTTTTCACCTAACAGATCGATGATAATACAATATTGTGTTAATAAAAACAGACAACAACAGTGAAACACTTCATTTGAGAAGGCACGGAAACGTTGGATCACAGGTTGCCTGCTGGGACTCACTTGAAAAAATTATAAGCCCAATGTGGCAATATTCTTGTCTGGTCACCCTATACAAATTATCCCTTTTTTTTTTTTTTTTTTTTTTTTAATTGTTAAAACATTTACATCAAGAGCACTTTTTACCTTCATGTTATAAGTTGCACCTTGAAAGGTCATTTCTTCTAAAACCAATGATTAATCCTGTCAAAACCACTGATTGATGTGTGAATTTCTTCAAGCACATGTTTGTTTGATCTTAAAACATTCTTTTATTTAATGGCATCCAAAAGGTACTTAGATTCGAGATCAAAAAGCCCATATACCAAGTTGATACTTTGACCAGACACAATGGGGGAAAACACTCAATTCTAAACAATTTATCCATATAAGTTATGTCTGTCACTTTTTACATCCCAACAAGTTTTTAGCATTACCTTTTAGTATTTTAGTCATTTATATTAAAAGGTTAATTTTAAATAATTAAAAAAAATTGTTTTGGTTGGGATGTTTTAATGGGATTTCATTTACTATAATATCATAACAAAGATGCACACTGAATATTTGTTAGCCAAAGCTGAATAATAAAAATCTTGGTCCAAAAGTAGAAAGTGTCTGAGTATATCATTTTGCTTTTGTGATTGGAATGATTTAATGAGCATTGATAACACTACCAACAACACAATCACTGATCACAGACCCATCACATTTAGAATGCAAAAAAACAAAATACAAACATTTACACTATGCTACCAATGTGTGAAAAAGAGAATCCTGAAAAAACATTAATAGTGTTGAATCATATCGGCAAATTAACGCACCAAAATTCCCACGTGCATGATGGAGCATCAGTATCATCAAGCGGATGATAATCCAAGAAAGAGCTCACAATGCGTCGCCAAGAATCTATCAGCCAACTGGTTTTGTGAGGATATGTATTTGTTGACTTACAATACTTTGCCACACAGTCAATGTAAGTGAGGTGGTCTTATTCCTCTACGCCTGCTGGAGACCTATACAGATGACTCAGAGATGATTTGACCATTGGCGCAAAAGCAGTGGCCTTCAAACGCCACTGCTTTCACTTCCAAGAATGCACATATAAATTACTTGGCAAGTTGTTTAAAGGGGGAACCCCCCCCCCAAAGGGGATGGCCAGATCCGATTTAAGGGATATAAGTTGTCATCTTGATAGCTGGCCTTCACTCCAAAACCCCATTGTAAAGTGTCGCGCCGATATTTCATAGCAGTTTTGATGCGAGAGCCAAAAAATATGATTTTGTAAAGCCATCGAGTACTGGTGGAAAATTAATGTTGGTCGACCAAAATGGGGCACATTTTCCCCCCCAACCTCTTAACTTCCAAACCAAACATCCTTTGGCTCTAAGATTTCACGGGTAAATGAGAAAAAATAGTTGCTTCTTCTGATACCAAGTTGACCACTCCGCGTAATATGGGGGTTCTGGGGAAGAGGGGCTATTAGTATCAGACATGGACCTTTAACTACTTAATCATCATACATCTGAGAGAAAGCCCCAGTACATTAAAAGCAAAGAGAAATTGCAAATCATCTCAGTCTTGTGAGAAAGAAAGAAAACCCAAATTCTGAAATGTTGGTTAATTTCTCCTCACACGAATAAAAGATGTGTGCTAAGATCAGATTAGAATATGACCAGGGTTCTGACAGTACCCATTTGCTAGTTTTGATTTTAGGTTTCTCTACTGACTAGACACAGACTATCGGAGACTTCGTGTCATGCTCGGTTATGAGAGTCGTCAGGGTCAGAAGGGTTTTATACCTTAATGCAGAGTAAGGAATCAGAAAATAAGCTTGTTAACTTCTGTGACAAAATTAGGTGCAAAGAAACTGCCGGTATTTTTTAAAATGCCGTCCTCAATGAGGACCAATTTCGGGGAATCGCCTGTTCTTTCCTTCCCTTTTGCTTCTTCTCTAATACGAAGGTCTGTGTATTCAACACATGCCATTTGTGTCAAATGAATTACAATCAAACACGTGGTGGTGTTCTCCATAGTACATGCATAAAACGTTCAAGCCTAACAAAGTGTTGATAAACATTTGCAACTACCTAGTACCAGATGTCACATGGTTTCATTTTTTGCAAAAAACTTTAAAAAAAGAAAAAACCTAAAATTTCAAAAATATGCAAAATTCACAAACTGGTTAAAATATGGCAACATGATCAGTCACGGCAGTAGGATCAGATGGCACTTTAAATGTGCTTTAAGTTCACCTACCTAAGTTGTGTCGGAGTAAAAAGACTTGTAATATAATAACACTTTGTGCTACATGCTTGCAATATCAATTTCCCAAAAATAGATGTGAAATGTTCTCACACAGACACACTACTGTTTAAAATCATGCCTGTTAGACCATTAAGTTTGCGACAATCACCTGCTTGTTTTTCCCCTCAACCTCTAATCTAATTAACCAATGCGCACAAATCCTACCTTTCCCACATCCCTGTTTTGAAGAATAATACCACATTTAATAGTAGTCGCGTGTTCATGTGACGTGATATGAGCGGCGTGTTGGTGCTGCATGTGTGTTGCCTTGGTAGGGACCCATCAGATGAAGACACAATTCATTTAAACCTGCAAGAGCAGACATATTTCTAAATGTAGGTGGTCATTTCCTGTAATAGCAATGACTAGAAACACTGTATAAATGCACACTGATATCAAGGCCGTCAAGTAACCGCAGATATGAGTTGTGCCCGAAGACTGGGTCATGTACTAGATATTTTCAAGTCCTTCATAGCGGCGTATCATGATTAGTTGTGCGGATTTTTTCTGTTAATGTGTTTTATTTAAGTATTACAACAAGAGTGATGGTCTGCCGGCTCGGATTGCGTGGCGTGCGTCCATGGGCACTCGTCTTGTAATCCAAAAAATCGTGGGTCATATCCCCCACCGCTAGGATAAAATTTTACTTACATTTATTATGTTATGGCTTGCAGTTAAAGATTGCAATGAAAAACAGATTGGCAAGTAAAGTAGAAAATAGTGTGTAACTGCCTTATGAGATAATTTAACTACTTATGTCCGGACCACAATATCGGGCCAGAAAGTTCTCGAAACGTGCCAAGTAACCACCAGTTGTGTGTGATGGCATCGAAAGCATCCCCTCCCATAATCAGATGGTGTATTTGATTACACTACTTTCAGGAGGGGAAGATACAAAAACAACAGCAATTTTCCCATTTTACTAGAAATTGCTCTGCAGGTATGCCGAAGCTTGCATAATCCAGGCTAAACTTATAAATCCCAATTTGACTTTTTACTCTAAAAATAGTGACTGCATAAAAAATGTTTGTTCTTTGATGTAATATCAAAACATACCATGGCTGAATGTATTTCAGCCTGTGATACTGTGTGTTTTTAGAGAGGTAAAGAAAATATGTTTCCATGATAACAATAGCCGTTGAGTCCACAATATCAGTGGTACACAAGTTGTCGAAGAATCGAGTCTCAAGGTCAGTGAGTCCATTAGGACTCAAGTCTAGAGTCAAGTTCAGGATGGCATGTTCATGGTCCAGAGGAGTCAAATCTGATATGTTTAGTGTGAGTAAAGTTGATCGTCACGGTTGCGATGCCAAGTTGCAAAAAAATGGGAGCCCGTCGAGGTGAGTAATTTGGTGTGAATCACTCTGAAGTCTAATCGTCATTCATAATTCCTCTTCCTCCTCTTAAGTCTCTTCATGTCACCTCCATCTTCGTTCATCCGAGTCTGAAGAATTACAATGGTCTTGCACATAAACAAACAGCCATTAGGCAAGAAATTTCATTGTTTATCAATAAAAGAAAAGATGATATTCTTCGACAAATAAGATGGTACATATTCTCTTGACAAAAAAAATCTAGGGAGCCCTCAAAAATACATCTAAAATTAATTCCTACAGTATATATTCTACTTGCAGTGTTAATTCAAACAGTAGGTGTTAGCTTCTGTCAGCATAACAATATTAATGAACATTCCAATGTTGAATATTCATTAATCTTTCACTGGAAGATAGCAATGCACACAAGACGTAAAAAAAAAAAAAGCGTGGTGGGCTTGCCGACTCAACCGGCAACCTCCGCATATTCACCCTTGTATACTGGAGAACTAAGTAATTCAAATTCCAACGGTTGTTACATAAATGTTACAAATGTTGGGATGGTTTCAAAGGCCCCAATCTAAACCACTCGGTAGCAATTGTGTCTGTTACTTTTAAAAAACAATTGGCTGACAGTAATCATAACCAGTTGACCTCAAATTAGCACACAATGAAGATATGCTACTGTTAAATAAAGCCACCATTTCTTGAGGCACATTACATATTATTTAACACCGAACTTTGGTGTTCTTCAACTTGCGTGCTGGATATATTAAGAGAATGGACAACTTTTTGTTAGTAGCCAATCAGAAACAAATAGGCCAATTGGGGTATGAAATGCATAGGGATGATGACAGCCCAGCATAAGAATATGTGGTCCACGACGCTCCACATACCAAAGGTTTCCAGTAAATGGTCATGGCTTTCTGGTTTGAGAAGAGTGATGAATTTAGGTTTTAACTTTCTGTTGACATCTACCATTCCATTCCTACAGTTTTTAAGTCTAACAACGATTTTTTAGAATTGGTCCATAACTACAATAGGATTTGAACCTGGAACCTTTGTTCACTAGTCCGATGCTCTACAAATTGAGGTAAATGGCCCTAATGGTCGGGTGGGAAAGAACAGTGATATTTTTATTATAGGCTTTCAGTCAAACTTTCCGCTATTATCTTCTAACCAAAAAAAAAAAAAGAGATGTAACTTTAAAGCAATTAGTAGATTATGGTAAGTAATTTTAAAACCATTCCAAAATCAATACAACAGGAAGAAGAAAGCACAAACATGTGGCGGTAATTAAAATAAAGAATTTTTACACTTTACCAATTCACAAACATAAATGACAGTCAGTGAAAATTCAATGACCATGGTTATGATCACGGTGATTGATGTTACACCCTACATCCTCAATAGACGATTCGTTTAAGACTCATTAAGTGCCTGTTTCCATGCGGGAACTTGTACCAGCCTCGTCAGTTAAAACATACGGTTAAGAGTGTATATTAATACTAGAAAACTGACCTATCTGTGATGTTTTTTTTTCGCCCCCAACGATAGTTGTGTATCGTCCAGCAAGAGTGGACAAGTAGGGCAGCGTGTTTACAATCGAACATACCCCCTTTTATCGGAAATGCAACATCAGTGCCTCAAGTTTTCTGGTTCTTTGATATTTTCTTCTACATTTCTGTAAGATTAACTTCACCTGAAAGGACTTTGTACTTGTAGTTGAGAAAAAACATATTCCGGCAACGCAAAAGACAACAGAATTTTTTGTAAAAAATGAAACTCTGGTACAAGTTCCCGGATGGATAAAGGCACTAATAGATGCATTATGGGGAGCGGGCAAAACAGACATATTAAAAAAACAAAGCATTGAAAAAATGACTTACCGTCCTCCACTAACTCCTGTTAGCCTCGCTTTTACTTTCCTTCTTTCATCAGTATACGTTAGCCAACACCAGTAAGAATCCTTCCTGTCTTTTTGTACCCTTTATATTCCTTAGCCCCTTTCTTTCAGATTTCTAATTCTCATTTTATAACTTGAAGTTTTTTATTCTTTAACTTATTGACCCATGTCTGAAGGCCTTCCCTTTGAGATAATTGCACTCGAGGTCTTGTTTCTCGACGACTAGCCTTGGTTTTCCACCAGTCCTGCAAGTCTAGAAATTTCGCCCCTACGAGGAGACAGTTTTGATCTAGATAGAGAGTCTTGTAGACATGGCCCGCTTTATCAGCAATGAGGGCTGTGTTATCGGAACTTGGCAATTATTCTGCGGAACAAAACAAATAGGCAAGGTTTCGTGATATTTATCACCAGTTTACCTGTGTTGCAAAATTTATGTAAATGTTTTTAGAATTTTGCAGAAGTTCTGGCTTCTGTTACGATCACTACTTCAAGAATAGGAGTAGGCCAGCATAAAATGTAGGAGTTGTCCTATAATCAAAGAATTTAAGTATACTCATTCAATTTGTTCCAACAAGGACTCCACGAGAACTTTGACTCAAATCACGGACATCCTACATGACTAAATGTCAAGGGTTATTATCAATTTACTGAAATTCATCAACTTTTGCAAAGAAGCATTACGTTTGGTATACTCAACAATGGACCAAATTACGGCTTAGCCTCAATTTTAATTATCTCAAGATACCAACTGTTGCAAGAAACGGTTACTCAGAGTCACCCTTGATTAAAAGTGTACATCAGTTAATACTTTCCACAAAAAACTTTTATTAGCATACACTCCCCAAACCTCACCTTTTGAATCTAATTGGTTAATAAGGTCAGTCGATGTTCTGCCTTTCAACCTCCTCCCTCTGTTCAGCTAACAATCTCTTCAGCTCCTGGATTTCATTTTGGTGTTTTTTTTCATCTAGTCTAGTCTGCACTGCCGACACCTCGCCATCGGTCCTTCTGTACCGTCATTGTTAAGCACTGCTTTAGCCTCGGCTACTGTCAGGTTCATCTTCTGTAAATTTGTGAGTGGCAAATTGTCACAAGGATAGTTACTGAATAAATCTTTACCAATGGAAGCTCCCAATGAGAAGAACAAGCTTGCCACTTTGCTTGAAATAATAATCCTTAAAACATATAAAAGCGCCCTGCATTAAGTTGACCACTCCCTAAAAGCTTTTTGTGATTTTGAGTTTCCATCCATAGTGTTATTGGGGACAACGTGTTGCATCAAGTTATCAGTAAATTGTCAGTTATTGTTTGTTCTGGAGAGAGCAAATTTAGCCCAACAACAATTTTGCAAATAGTGTCAGACTTCCATTATTTTGATTTGAAGCTTGATTAAGATCAGAATCAGGATTTGGTTGAGTGTACCACAAACAGGGCAGTGTCCACCAGTGGTCAAGGCGACAACATTATACGGCACATCACTACAAACAGACATGGAATCGTCTTCTTACATCACGGGGCAGAAGGGGGTAAACCAATCACGTCTGATGTATTTTGACACAGAGAAAAAACAGATGTCTGCCAGGCATCAATAAAATTAAATTAAGGGACCATTATTTCCAGTGAGCAATCAATGCGTTACTGATAGAGGTTAACTTTGGCATGAATGTCATGTCTTTAAATCACAAACTAAAAACAAAGGGAACATTTTACCATTGTAAAATCTATTTTAATAAAAAAATGACCCCAAATTACAAAACTCTACACTCAAAAAATAAATCAGTCAATGCCATGCAGGCGGTGGCGGCCAAGCCTCATTCATTTATAGCAACGCTCCAAAAATGTCCAAAAGTTGTTAAGCCATACGAAGAGCAAACCAAAACCAGTTTGGGTGCTTTGATGTGGGTCGGTCATGGGTGTTCCCAGGACCAACATACGGACCTAGTTCTCGTTCGTTATTAATACAAAAAAAAATTCAGAAGTAACCCTGTCCATAAGAGTTGATTGCTTCAGCTCCAAAGGTTTTGGAATCAGAAAATATTCCTTGACAAATATAAAAAATTCAGAATTTTTCGGTCCAAGATTTCGGCTTTAGTGTGGTTAACCAATGGCGACGTCTGAAATGAGATTCTGGCCGCCCTCCTGTGATGCCTTGATGACTGACAGAAACTGAGTAGACACGCAAATGGTCGCATAATCTGTTTTGACGTATCGTACTTGGATTTTACAGTATGGGTGATATTACAATCTAAGTGATGATATGGATGTGCGCTTGGCCAGCTGCCGGCCCTACATGATGCGAAATGATGTGATATTTCCTGTGGCAGCGTATTAATATAATAGACAAAGCAGCGCTTTGAGGCTGTGTGGTTTACGGTTATAAAGACGCTATATAAAAACTGATTATTATTATTATTATTGAGACAAAGGTAAACAAGTTAATGACATGCTATTCAATGACACCAAACATATCATATCATCATCTTTATTTCATTTCAAAACAACAGTTAATTTAGTTAGTACACGTCCGTTGATGCTACGGTTTGCTTGCATGTCATGATTGTAAAGGGACACAACATTGTCTATACGGTAATTTTTTTTCAAGATGCTTGCCCATCCTATGGGCAACTCACCAGTTTTCACTGCAGAATCTTAGTCAGAAAGCTGTTTGCCTCAAAATCATCTACTTCTGCCTTAACTAGAAAAGCCTCTGACCCTCCATCTGTTGAATTCAAAAGATCTTGACCTGTGTTATTGACACATAATTATACAATTTAACATGTTATTTTATCCCTATGCAAATGAGCTCATTATTTAATGAAAATGCAGAATCTATAGCAAAACTATACACCAGAAGAAAGTTATAAGTCTTACTCCTACCAAGTTCAGGTTTTTCGGGGGTTAGTTGCCTTTTGTTATACAGTGGATTAATGCCATGACTTTTGTTGAGTATGCAATGAGCTCATTGTTAGTGTTATCGCCTGTGACTAGTGATGCAGTAGTAGTAATGTCAACCTTACACAGAATATTCCCACCATGCTTTAGGACCCATAACAACAACATGATTACGGAGGTGATGATGAAAAATGTGTGAGCCAGTGCCGATAATCTGTCGTTGGATGGAATCGTCTTTTATCTGAATTGATCTGTAGGTAAGCTATTACAACTCATTTAATATTTATCGACATGCCAGATTATCTTATTGCCAAAAAACAGTACCCGAAGAGTCATGGATACTACCCTACCAAATTTAAAAGTTGGATTTATTGGTAGCTACAGTGAATTAATGAATAGTCTCAAGCCCCATACAAGCATACTAACAAACACCATTCACGATATCGATAAAAACGGCCACTTTCATATTTGCACTGTTCGTACATTGCAGGTTAAAGCCTCGAACGGGGTATTGGAACAAAGTGAGTTTTACATACCAATGCATTCACCTTTTGCAAGTCATTGGTTTGTATATAGAGTATCAAACCTACTAGTAATTGTGAACTTATGTAACTGTCCCTCATATTGTTGCCAGTTCAAGGCTCTCACGCAAATGGTGAAATTGTTGCAGAGCTATTGTGGGAGTCAAAACGTGCCGTCGTAACTTATATTAAGCTGGTTAAAAGCTCTTGGTTTGACCTTGCACTTAAGACCCATATCTTAAGAAAATAGCCACAAGTTGCCTAGAACTCCAAATGATGCAAATTAAACTTGAAGTGCAAAAAGGCCAAGAACCACAAGACCTCAGAACCCTCCTGACGTACTTTGCAATGCCAGGATTAAAGGAAGCTCTGACCTTATCCCATAAGAACAGGGTTTAAATCTTGAGGTTAGCAGAGGCTGTCACTAGACTAGCCTAGTGTTAAGACATTGGTCAGGGCTACAAGTGAACCCTTGCAAAATATAGGTCTAAATATAGGGCCAAAAACAGAAATATATAGGGAAAATATAGGGATAAACAAGAAAATTTAATAGGGAAAATATAGGAATTTGGATTGTATTTTTATTGGAACTTGGGTGCCTTTCCATTGTATTATGCCAACATTTGCACCATCTCTGGCTGTATTGACTATATTATTACATAATATTCCCATGTTGTGGCGGTTTACTTAAATTTAATAAATGAGGGGAAACCATCCCTATTGCATCTATTTTGAGGAATCCGGGTTTCCTGAAGGGTATAATTATTTCAAGTATGACTCATATAATCAAGTCATTGACGTTTGCCCTCATTATGACGGGGACCCAATATCTAGGTCAAGAAGGGTTGTTTCTGTGGAAAAAATTGCAATCAGTTTTCTAAAAGTTTTAGTTTTAAATTATTCATTGGGGATACATGGAAACCTCCCACTTCACAGTGGAAAATTGTAAAAGCCTCTGCTATCTTCTGGCAGGCACAAATAGTTGTGTATTTAAGAAGTGGTAATAGCCTCCGCTATTGCCCTCTATTTATATATCATACACTTTAATGTAACAACTATGCTATCAGACACTTAAACCATTAAACAGTATCAGTACCAAGGAAGTGCCATTATTTGAAAGTTTTTTTTCTCAAAATATGGCCAAGGCCATGGGTCATTAAATGGTCAAGGTGTACACCGAAAGTCCTTAGCCAATGGTTCTTTGAGCAAATTTGGTGGCAATTTAGAGATTTAACAAAATAGAGTTTGGGGTAATGTTTAGGGGTCATTAGAGGTCAATCTGTATACACTCTGTATAATTGGTCAGCCAGTGGTTCGTTTGCGCAGATTGAGCATAATACCTGTTGCTAAGAATACTGCATTCGACCCTATTTTACAAAAATAGGGTCAACCAAAGCTCAAATCAGGACTCATTAGAAGTCAATCTGATGTCCAAACCCGTATGATTTGGACTGGGTATTTTTTTTAGCAAATGTGTTGGTCATGGCACCTTACTGAGACCTGGAAAGGACAGTTAATAGTTTTACCAAATAGTTCAAATGTACATAGGGGTCTTAAGAGATCAATCTGTGTACCACGCCTGGTGAATCTCGGGCCAGTGATTCTTTTCAGAGTTATGAAGTTGCAATGTACGCAGGACGTAGTGAGAGATATTTATATAGCAATTCAAGGGGAATAAGAATGAAAAAACCAATACAATTTCACAGTGTGACCTTGACCTTTGCTTAAGCTGCAGATCTGCATTTCATTGAAGTTGTGTAGCTAATATGCGTCCTTTGGTGCAAGGGTTATCATTTCCCTCAAAACTGGCTCAAAAAACTTAAAAAAGCCAAGAATCTTCTGTGCTTGTGCCTGAGCCTAAAAAAAATTCTTGATTTGAAAAAAAGCACATATGTAAGCAAAAATCTCAGAAATATAGGTATCTTTTAGTATTACCAAAATGACCCTTATGAATGAGTAAGGTTCAAGCCCAGCTGCACAACCTCAACCAAACCAAATCCAAATAGCCTCCCCCCCCATGGAGAACAGTCCAATTGACTTAATTGTTGGGTAGTCCGAGAAGAATACAGAGAAGAATAATGTAAGAATATTAAAAAGCAGTGGTCTATGATTTCTGACAAAGAAAGTTCTTGTTTTTATTACTAAACATTAAGATATGCCTCAACCAAAGTCACTCAAAATCCCAGAGAAAGTCCTTATATTGACAAAGGACTTGAAAAGTTGACTCTTATACAACCAAGCTAATTTAGATTGGAGATACCCAATTTTGTAGTGCTTGTTTTTAAAAGCTCATTGCAATGAACATTTAGATGTTGAAAGGTAATCTTTTGATCAATTCTGTGAAAAACCAGGCAAATAATTTCTGTGGAGAAAAAAATATAGGGAATTATAGGGCTTTTGGAAGTTTATAGGGAGTTATAGGGAGAGGGTGCAAAAATATAGGAAAATATAGTAATGATAGGGCCGCTTGTAGCCTGCAGTGTATGGGTTGTCCAGTCTGGCAACTCACCGTGTGTGCCTTGAGTAGTGCATACTGGTCTTTAATTGTTGAATCAACGACGATGCTCGTTTTAGCTGCTGTTCTATTGTTTTGCTGTGATCAGGCTTGAGTTCGTCATATTTCTTCCTTGTTTCACTCATGATTACCTAAAAAAGTCCGTGCAAAACATTAACCAAAGCCAGGACACTTCAAACAATTGTTATTTTTCATTATTTTTCTATATTTCCCCCCCCCCAACACTTGTGTCCCAAACTGCCAACCTAATACATTTTGCAAAAAGCTATATTATTTATTTATAACATTTGGCATTGCCAGGCAGAAACAAATATTGCTATCATGCATTAAATCAAGGACGCCTCCAGAACAGGCGGGGAAGGAAAGATTTATGGGACAGAAGTCTGATTTTAGATTCGCAGGAAGGAAACCGAAGCTCTCGGAGAAAGAAAGGACAAACATGCGAGCGACGAGTGGGGATCGTGCCACAAATTCACGTATTGACAATGGCTCGACCGGGGATCAAACCCAGGACCTCATGGTGAAAAGTGAAAGGTGAGCCACTCACCCGCTACACCAACTCGCCCTAGAAGGATTAGCTGCTTGTCTCACTGTTATGTGCAAGCAGATGTGTAATCTTCCCGATAACAAAAATATATGGGACTAAATGTTGCGAGAAAAAATATCAAGAGATTACAAGAGGGATCCATAATCCTAATCTGTAATATCAGTTTGAGTGAAGTCCGTCGTAAGATAATACAGGGCCAAAAAACAGAAAAATGTTCCATGTTTTTGCAGCAAGGTATGAATGAATCTAAAGGACTGCATAAGAGGCTAAGAATCTATACTTTGATTACCAACCCAAATAGGCAGGAATTATTCAGTTTTTCGTGTTCCGTGTGTGTTGAAAGGTAAAACCGAAAAAATATACTTGAGCTTTGCCAGAATCTTGATGCACATGAAAAATATGCGCATTGCATCTCTTGCGTCTGTCTGTGTGTACATTATTTCAGACAGTTGCAATATTAGGAGGCCCGCCTTATTTGTGATAATTCAAAATTACCCTTAAATAGACAACTTTTAGCTGGTTTGGAAATGCCATCTTGTGTCAAACATCTTAACTAAAAATATTGAAATCATAACGACCACAGTTGGAATTTGCAGTGACAATTTTAAACTAAGGTATAGTAGTCTTTAACACAATCGTAAGACTATCTTTCTGTGGCATATCAGGCACTGAAAATGTGGTCTTGGCACATTACACAAACAACTGAATTTACTCAAAATGATCAATACAGTCCACAAATAGGATGCACTATACGACTAAAACCAAGTACTATTCAACTTGTTTTTTTAATTTTTTTTTTGTGAATTTGGAGTATATTTGACAATCTTACAAAGAACTCATATGTTTGTGCATCTTCGTAATCCTGCCCGTCATTTTTGTTGTAATGGGTGCACATATATCACTGAGAAAAGTTATTTTGCAACAGTTCAGTTTATTTCTGATAGTTTCGGTTTTGATGTGATGTCAAATGTTGAATGCACGCAGCCCAGGCCACTGTTGGTTGTAATTTGCTGTTAAAATACCAAATTAATTTTTTGTTTTTTTCAGAAATTAATTTATGACGGTGATTATACTTAGTTATAGGCACACATACTAGACGTAGGCAAAGTGGTTCAGATGATCCTAAAAATTTCAACTTTTTAAAGTTAATCGTGGATGAGGCTGTGATCACAAAATGCCTCTGGTCACTTGTCAGAGGGTGAAATTCCCTGTTTGAGGCATTTTCCCGGTTTGGAGGCTGGTTTTGAAGACAGAGTTGCCTAGTTGGGAGGTAAAAATTTCCCAGTTAGCAGGCAAAAAAAAGGTTCATTTGCATGATTTTAAGCCTTTTTTCCCGTCAAAGCTCTATGGGGTGACAACCTGCCCCCTGCCCCTCCCCGCCTGTTATGCTACGGCTTACAATGTAGCTTTTGTGTCAGCATTTATATAATGAACAATGCCATCTTGATCAATCTCACCTTATCCTGATAATTTCCATCCTTTACTGCGTGACAATGTTTAATCATGATCTTCTACAGTCTTCTTAGCTCCACATCAAATCTGACATGTTGTACGGCTTTCATCTATTGTACTTCAAATGTTTGGAGAGGTCAAGTAATACAGAATTTACTTAAATTCTTCATGGTGACTGTATTTTCCAAGCCACTCTCCAAGTCACCTCAATAACTTCGCTCATATGCAATCTTAAAGATTTGTGTTCCCTAGTCAGGTCATTAATGGTATCAATGTTAATATTCCAAGAAGGAAGTTGACCTCAACAAACTCAAACACATACCAAGTTGAAAATAACGTACAAAATAATATAAATACAACTGACATTTACCCAAAATTATTGGAATACAATACACTGCCACACTGCTAGTTGAATTGGTGAGTGTGTGTGCCTTGAAAAGAAAGAGCTGAAGTATTGATGAGCAAGGCAGATGGTAATTGCATGCGGCCGGATCTTGGCCTGAAGCCGATTGCTCAGAGGACAACTACCATCACCTATCATATTCATTAGCTTTTTAATCAACAGATCGACAGATTGAAAAATCTGCCTTGGCTCACCATTAAATCTTTCCTGCTTGATTAACAATCTGCAAACTTTCCTATTCACTGAGCAACGTTCCATCACAAGATAGCACGCACACACACTGAGTAAAAAGTGGATTGATGAAACAATTTCCAGAATTCTTTTATCTACAAGGAAATATATTTTCCTAAAAAAAATAAAAAAAATAAAAAGTTTTTTTTATTAAAGGGTCGAGGAAGGACATGCAAGTTGTGGCGTTAGAAATAATGAAATGGATTTTGACGCTTTGACCAAGGCTAGGGGGCAAGGTACCCTTGGAGCTAACACCAGGAGTACTCATCAAGTAGCTGAAGTATTGGATAGAGTAAGAAACTAGCTGTGAACAAAAAAATTAATGTCACTCCAAGAAAAAAACATGGTCGGGAACTGTACTTACTTTCAAGTTGTTTATACAATGATGTAAATTCATAATCAAAGACCATTGAATCTGGTGAACTAAACCTAAGCTGAGGCTTCTGGGCAGCCTGAGTATACCACTCGTGTTTGGCCACACCCTCCAGTTCTCAATGAATGACTCCTCCCCTACTCGCTTAGCTATCAGCTGTCGTAAACTATCTCTGCAAAAATATTAAACACAAGTGCATTTAGATGAAATAAATGTGAAATTTATTGCCATATTATCAGTTAATAATTCGCAAATAGACGTCTACCTCGTATTCCTTTTTGATGTCGCAAAACTTTGGAAAAAAAGATTAGAGTTGTTGATGATTTGAAGTCTACCAAATGGCGATCAATCGCCAAAGTTGATCGATCACCTGATCAGGTGCCTTTGTGTGTACTCACACTAAAAACAAAAACCAAAACAATTGTGAAAATTTCAGAGGAAAAACTATAACTAGAATTTGGAGGTCTCGGCTTTCACCCTCACTATATTCGTCCGGCCTGAACTATGGAGTGACGTCATAGCTTCGCACAGCTATTGTGAATGCGTATCGCGCACGCCGATTTTGTATGCTCGCAATTGCAGCTGCGGCTTATTGCGATTCGCATGTTTAAGGCTGCATGAAAACTATGACGTCACTCCTTAGTTCAGACCGGACCGAGAGAGTATACATATTAAAAGAATATCTGTGTGCTGCTAATTAAAACAAATAGACAAATGGCTCATTAATAGCATGTTTACAATCACGCTTTGCCAAAGGTAACTCATGCTCACCACTACCCACATACAAAGAGTCAATCAAATTCAGACTTAGTGTTCTAGTCAGGTTCACTTTTTTGTCAAATGTTGATGAGAGACAAACATTTATTATAGAGAAGCTCGAGAACCTGTCCAATTAAATAAAGCAAAAAATACCCAAGTCTCGAGACGGTGATTATTTAGTCTTTATTTAATTTAATGCTCGCCAGTTTCTTGAGCTTCTATATAATATTTGTCTAATCATTTCTCGGGTTGTATCATTACTGGCAGTCGTGTGCATTGCATTGAGTTTTGCTTCGTCATAGATTCTGCCAGAATAATGCACATAGGCCACCTCCTAAAGATATGAAAAACAAAACATCATACATAGAGCATAGATCGCACATACAACCAAATGCTAAGTCTGGCCTCCCAGTTACGCTGGTGGCCTGCAAAAAATGGAGTTATCAATTTTATGCCATTCATATACCCAGTAGGGATACTTACTTGGTAAAGCTTGCATGGAATACATAATTGTATATCATACATATACCCAGCAGGAATGCACAAGTCCCTGTACTAATGCCTCTTGCTCATCGGCATGCTCTGCTACTTGAGCAGTCAACTGGTATCACAAATAGTCAAGGAAATATATAACACAGAGCTTTAACTTAAGGAATTATATGTTTTTTTTTTTTCTTTTTTTTTTTTCTTTTTTTTTTTTTCTTTTTTTTTTTTCTTGTCTTCTAGCTTTCTTTGCCCTAATTGGCAAGCTATAAATAATCTTTTTTCAACTTGAATTGAAACTATATGTGCTATACTACAGTCCCGGTCTTTTCCTCTTTTCATGTTTTCGTATTGTAAGTTTTGTCAACAGAATTGTCTGAAATGTGACATTTACCAGTATTTTTCATAGCCTATTTTGATGCCACCTCCATCTTGTATCCAGAGAGTGCAACAGGTGCACCACAGTCATCACATGCTGTGCAACAATCATCAAATGCTATAGTGCTTTCACAGTCAAGTCAGTGAAATCCGTGTGTTATGCAGCGGACGCAGCAGTAAATCATGGGTGTTGATTCAAAGTGCTGGCATATGCATGTGCATGTATAAGCAGTGCTAATGGCTTTGATGTAATAACATGAACAGATCTATGCGTTTTACTTAGAATATGCATTGGTCATCCAACATTAATGAATCCTACGCATTTCGAATCTCAGGACTTTCCCGGCCGAGCGATAAACTTTATTTTTGTATGAAAAAACATTGACCTGTCTGCTACCGCTGTTCCGCCTGCCGTCGCAGTTATTGAATGATGTGTCAGGCCATCACATGACTATACCCTGATATTTTGACCTCATAACCCAAATGAAAAGATTTGCATGTAAACTCAATAATCCAAGTTGGTATAAATTGGATCAATTGAGTCCAATACTGTCGAACTGTATTGGTCCAGCCATGAGTTGAAAGAAATGATAGGGCGAACGAAGTAATCCCAAGATTTTTCACTCATGGCAGACCAATAAAGGTTTGGTATTGGACAAAAGCGATCCAATTTTATCATTATTATGTTTTGAGAATCTGTGCCTATATACTATAATACACTCATTTGCTGCCAATAAATCCTCATAAGGGCAGGCGTAAGTGCTGAGTGGAGGTGATCCAGCCACCCTCGTTTAACTGGACAAAACGGATTTAAAACTTTGGTGTTAATTTTACTACGGAAAAATCATAATTATAAGCTATCGAAGAAAGGCTGAATCTGCAGACCAAATACGTACCAATAGACACTGTGAAATACTGAGAAACGGCAAACAGTATGGAACTACCAAACACTGTAACACCAGCAGTACATGGTCACCAATACATGGAACCGCCTAAAAGTGGAAAACCACTAGACATGAATCACCTAACACAGGAACCATCAAACACCAGTAACCATCAAACCCCCGGAACCATAAAAGGCCATGGGCCCAGCCAGGCATTGTACCGCCAAACACTGGGAACGGCCAAACCTGAACCACCACACAGGGGAACCACCAACACTGGGACCATCAAACACTCGAACCATCAACGGAATCGGAACCACCAAACACTGGGAACCACCAAACCTGGTAAGCGCAAACCTGGTCAACCACCAAACACTGGGAACCACCACCAAACACTGGGAACCACCAACACTCTGGATCCATAAAACACTGGGAACCACAACACTGGTAACACCAAATCCTCGGAACCTACCCGTAGGAAGTATAACCCAAAAACACATAACTCTTTCACCTGATTACCAACGCCCCCCACCATCAAAATGAACATCCATACTTAATTTGCATCAACCAATCAGTCAGCGTGCATAAATATGGATATATTCTAATCACCAGGGTGGACAGTCATCATCTACAGTGAGAGCTGAGTGGCAGTATAGGGATAGGGGATTGGAGTCCGAAGTGGTGAAAAAAATGGGCACCAGGTTTTTTTGTGGCATTTGATGACTTAATCTATTTTATGGGGTCTCTACTTGTGTATAGTAATAAGGACGGAAGATTCTCAAAACATAATAATGCGTTCAAATTGAACTTCAACTTTTCAAATGAGGTAAATTTTACCTTTTAGCCTATTTTACAACCTTGACTCACATGACCTTTGACATTGGTTGTGACCTTTGACCTTGGTATGTGACCTTGACCTCATCAACCAAACGGGGGATACCCATGTGGTATGTGACCTAAGTTTGGTTTAAATCCATCGAAAGTAGGTGGATATTTACAAGCAAAGTTCACACTTTCACAACAACAACAACAAACAACAGGCATCAACAACAGGACATGAACAATAAGGGGACAAAGTGATCCCTATGCGTCTCCTGCCTTAAGGCAGGAGACACAAACTATGTGTCGCCTGCCTTAAGGCAGTTGACACACACAAAAAAACAAGTCTTGTTGACCCTAGGCATAATGAAGAGCCACCATTTCTTGGCTTGTCCTACTTTGTTTTCTTGTTGTGTGTTTAAGGATTATCTCCTTTGGCATAATTGGGCATCACTGGCATCCCACTGCGGTCACCATGAGGTAACTGCAAAAAACACACACCAACAGAGACTTCACAAACTTTTTGTTTGACACTATATACTTTTATAAATGTTAATGTTTTCCATTTATAGTAGTAGGAGCACGGCCCAGGTCAACATCATCATTTCCCCCTCACTACAGAAAAAAAAAAAAAAAGGGTTTGAACACCTTTGGCAGTTAGTATGGACCCTGTACATCAAGCCTAGGTAGGTAGTACTCATCAAATTGTGGTAATTACTTTTCAATAGGGGCCATTTAAAGTTTACACAGGGTCCCTTTTTTTAAAATGCTCCATCATGTTGAAATGTATGCATATTGTACGTCTATTCATAAGGATTCCACAAATTCAAGTGTGTTCCAGCTTGACCATTGGTTTCGGAGTTATAGGGTAAAAATTGCTAAAATTGTAAAAAGGTCACTTCTATAACCTCTCATTGATGTAGAGGCTCCATACTAACTACCAAGGGGTTAAACCTTTTCTGTATTGGGGGGTGTACATTAAACAAACGAACTCCTTAATAAAGGCCCATATGAAATTCATTCTGCTCCTGCTCTATTAAAATGAATATACAGTTTATGTCGAAAATTAAAATATACAAAAGCTTAAATTCAACCATTACAGTTGTTATGGGAAAAAATAAAATTTCAGATCATGTTTTTGCTAATTGCTGACCTCTTTCCATTTTGTGAAATTAATTTTGCAAATCTCAAGAGGTTTTTTTTTACTTAACACCTGTGTGAAATGACCAAATTCTCAGTCAGCTAGGGAACAAACTATATTTCTGACATGTCTCTTTTGGGATCTTGGCTTGCAGAAAATACCACATGATCCAATGTTGTGTGTTTGCATAACACAACCTAAATAATGGCTTTGAAAAAGCCACTACAACTAATACGGATTAGTGGACCATCCATGATTTGTTTGCCTCTGCTAAAGCATGGTTAGTTGTGGCTTACAAAGGCACAGTGTCATTCAACACAAAATCTTGGATTATATGGCATTTACTCCTAACCCAGAAGTAAAAAGAGACACATTTTTGCGACTTTGTTTGACACAACTCTTTTGGGTGATTTCAGCTTCCACAATAAAGGATACAAATGGTACATTGGATGGGTTGGTGAGAAAATGTGTGACTGCTAGTTGACAGTTAGCCAGCCAGTTGCACAGAAGAATCAACAAGCCCACTCTGGTTTGAACCTTGGCTGTCGGCTGAAAGAAAATACAAGACAGTATGAGAGCCCCATGGTTACTTGGTCTTTTATTTCTGTACATCAAATATATCAACATGTTTATCATTATACTAGTTGAGTAGATTTAAGCAACAACTTCACTTTAGGTATACTAACAAATTGTTTGTTTGCTCCAAAATCTTAGGTCAGTAGGTTTTAAAACTAAGACAGGTTTGTAAACGTTTGATTATTACATCTCATAAATATTCATTAACTAAACTTGCCAATTCATTGGCTGATTCCTATGACAAGTTCTAGTTCACACTATTTCCCTACAACCTTATCCAAAGAGTCACAGTAAGGTGTAATAGAACAAATACTACATTGCTTATATCAGTGAAACTCTGTAACTTTCCTAAAGCACTTTGAAGAATTTTTTCTTGAAAATACTTGGGGTCAGTAATGATACAGAGGGTGTATTGAGTCAATCCCACAATGCACCAGTTTTGGGAAATTTCACCTCGATAGGGTCATGTGATCCCAGCAAAATCCTATTCTTAACAAATAAAAACCCCATATTTTTACACTCATTTTCGCCCCGAAAGTGTTAGTACTTAGGGAATTTTTTAGCATGATCATAAAATGTTTTGTTGGCCTCTAGCTTCTTGTACACTTTTTATCCCTAAGTACTGACACGAGTTTTGTACAGTACAGTATAGGCAAATTGCAATGCATTATGGGATTCATTCAAAACACCCTCTTGTCACGATATGACAAACTTATTTCAGGCCTTACAGGCCACTCACCTGTGCCAGAATATTAGTACACTGTTGCAGTAAAGACACTGGTGGGTTGCCTAGGCCTGTAGCTAGTTGCACCCTCAGTAACTGTTCTTTCTGTGTGGTGTTGTCTTTGAGGGCGTGAGCTAGAGCCACGGCTGCATACCAGTTGGAGAGCGAGTCTTGGCTGAATAGGCCCCCACACAGTAACTGACCTGCTGTTACTGTTTGCACTGCAATACAAGCAGACGGGAAAAATTTGAGAAATTATGAAACACCAATGATTCTGAGCTCAAATCACAATCTACCAAATGTTGTAAGAAAACATAGGGATGACTTTGACAATTAACATCCACTATCCTGACATGGATGATCTCACAGAAAGTGTTGCTCAATTTCTGAATTACATCATGACCTTCTTTCTCCCTTTTTCACTAACCTAAAAGGGGGATGGCTCGAATTAGCTATAAAAGTTTTTATCTTGACTGGAAGACCTTAAACTCCATCTGTGAAGTTTCACACTGATATTTCAATACATTTTGATGTGAGAGCTAAATATGATTTATTTTAAGCCCCATAGAGTACTGTGTAAAACTATTATTGGTCGACCAAAATGGGCACATTTTCGCTCATAACATCCAAACCAAAATCTTTTAGCCCTACAATTTCACAAGGTAAATTACAAAAATATATCTTTCTTAAGATACCAAAATATGGACCACTTCTGGTAAAATCTGAGGTTCTGGGGATGAGGCTCTTTGTAATGCGATCTGGGAAAACCCGCCACATGGTGGGGAAATTTATATTTTGAGTTTTTACTATCACTGCAGAGTTTGAAATATTAAGTTTCCATAACTGTTTACTTCTTTCTTCTTTGATACACACGTCAAAAGTTACGCCTTATACAATCTGACAAAAAATAAAGTACAAAACAGATAACAGATTTTAAGATATTTTCTGTATTTTTTCAAAACTGTCCTGTGCGACATGTGGCGGGTTTTCCCAGATCACATCACATTTATGATCTGGCCATGGACATTTGACTAAAATGTGATTTAAGACCCATTTCATGAGTATAGCACCTTCTATAAAGTTTATGGTTCAGTAGATCTTGTCAAGGAAAACCAACTAATATCCAAATTTTTCTTTTGATTCTGATGGTGGATTTTGATGTGATTTGCAAATTGTATCACTCTGTCCAATTGGCCATTGTGTCCATTTCAGACAGATTATACAATTCCGAATTCCTTGCAAAAAGAAACCGAATGTGTGTGTTAAGATAAGGTAAACTCATTACTTGGCCATTGGTTTAAATGGCATAAAATCTTTATTTTTTTAGGGAATTCGGAGGTGAAGACTGCGGATCACAAAATAACCCATTAGATATTGTAACTGAACTGCTTCCATCTAACACTAAGAAGAAATTGAGTATATTTTTCAGCATTCCAGGGTTTGTTATTTTCATTTGGTTTGGTCCATACTGGGTACAAAATATCCCATTCTGCTTGATAAACACAATTTTAAAAACAAATTTTCTATTTTGTCAGTTACAACTTTTATTCAGCAAGCAGCTCCTGTCATCTGGGTCGCATGTTATTATTAACATTTGCTACTACTCACCATCAGCAGTCGCTGGTAACAGGGTGGCTATAATTTGTTCCTGGCCTATATCATTCTTGTACAAGAAACCACGAAAACAGTAGAGCACATCACAGCGAAGAACATACGGTTGTTTCTCGTTCACCATGGACATCAATAGGACTACAATAGCTGGCCTGTCATAGGGTTGAATGATGATGATACATGGGTTGAAGCTAACAATGCGTTCAGTTAGTTTGTCACAAGGGGTCCCAACAGAAAGCATAGCAAGTGTATTAAACTCTATTGTCTGATCAGCACTTACGTTGACAAGGCCTACCTGCCTGCAAACTACCTAGGACAACAGAGGGGCACAACAGAAGGGAACCAGTCTGTCTCAGCACTCACAGCCATTAAAATTGCTATTATTTGTTATTCGCAACATCACGGTCCTCACTTACACCACAACATAGTGTAGAATACTGCTCATCCAATTTCAGCAATAAACACTTCGGAATATGGCTGAATTAAGAGATTGATTGAATCACTTCACAGTATAACTTTTGGTACTCTTAAACAAATCCTGTCATGCCATCGCCAATAAGTGATGGTAAAAGAGCATGAGAGTATACGAGATTCACTAAAAGGTGAGTTCTTGGAGGAGTTTCCCAACTACGGTTTTTCCTTAAAAAAATTTTTCTTGAACATGTCAACTCATTTAATAAACTGTAATTGGTTTGGTCTGTTGTAATTAGTTGGGTCTGTTTTGTAAAGGTTGGGTCTGTTTTTTGTAAATTAGTTTGTTGGGTCTGTTTTGTAAATGTTGGGTCTTTTTTTGGTATGGTTGGGTCTGTTTGTTAAATGGGTTGGGTCCTTTTTGTAATTGGTTGGGTCCATTTTGTAATTGGTTGGTCCATTTTGTAATTGGTTGGGGCTGTTCTGATTGGTTGGGTCATTTTGTAATTGGTTGGGCCATTTTTGTACTTGGTTGGTCCGTTTTACAATGGCTGGGTCTGTTTTGTAATTGATTTGGGTCCGTTTAGTCCTCAGAGTTTTTGTAATGTTGGGCCAGTTTTCCTAAAAGTGCCACAAATGTTACTTGTGAGGAAACATGTTACATCTATTACAAGAGCGAGCAAAACAGAATTGGACCTGAAATGAAAAACACTCACCAACAGTAAACAAGGAGTTTCATTTATGGCTCCGAATAACAAAATCAACATTACCGTTACTTACTACTTACTTGTCCCACTCTGCCCCTAGTGCTGTGAGAGATTGCTAATGGGCACAGTGCATACACTTTCAATGACACATGTGGTAAGTGAACCAGACTTCTTTGGGAAGTGCATGATCAACCATGTCTATTTAGTGATGATCAGACCTATATTGCCAGTACAAACAGGCCTAAATGATCTTGATTTTTTCACAAACTTACTCTAATATATTGACTGATTGGGTATATATTCATGTATTACAGACTTTCCTTTCCTTTTTTTTTTTTCTTAAATTTAAGCATATTTAAAAAAATGTAGTATGACAAAAAGTTTGGCTGTCCTTTTCCCGTTCTTACTATTTTCCATTTCCAAGAAATAAATCAGCATGTAAGTGTACATACTGTGGACTCGATATCGTACAATACTTGATCATAAGGACAGTAACTTCCACATAGATGGCCCACCTATTATATTCCCATGCAACTGTCTCACTTTAACTGCCTCCCAATATGACCAGAATATGTTTAAAAATTGTGTAAATCATATTCGTTTTTAAAACATGGTGAAGAGCCTATAATAACAATGTATCTTTGACCAAATTTGGCCAAGTCTGGCACATTGCAGACTTGTCACTGTGTCTCCAGTTATAACCCCACTGCCACAATTTGGACCCATTTTCACCCCTAAATCTAACGACACTACCCATGTACATTTTTTGACCACAACCAATCAAACAATATCTTGGCTCAAATTGGTTTGCCCTCCACTTGGCAACCTAAACATGGGTATTCCCTTATTTTGACTAGTGCACCTCTTATACTTTATGTTGATACATTACTGATGAAAAGCTTTGCACCATATTAATTTATGGGATTACAGGCTTGTGTTAACCCCCTTGGAGCCCAGTAAGGTTTGAATGTATCATTCAGAGTTCAATATTTTTCCATTTTTTTTTTCCGCAAAAATTTCCAAATTATGTATTTTGTATGACCATACCATAATTGTCTTCTATAAACTCCCCGGGGCGAATGCATTGTTCAAAAGAGGTGCGTTTATTACAGTCAAAAATGGAAAGTCAAAATCCCCACAAAAATCACCTAACAGTGTTGCCGATCCTCTCTTTGTGTATCTACGTGTGCCCGTCCTCTCTTTGTGTTCTACATTGCCGTTACCATAATAAGTGACGATCAAAGCGAGGCATTGATGACAACAGCGATTATGATACGGATACAACAGTCCCAGCCATTAAATCATGTGAATTTAGGTAAGCTTGACTCATTTTCTTGAACTATTTTATCCAAATCGTAGGGGGCTTTATTATAAAACAGGGCATTTATTTCGGAAACAACCACAGTAATTTTGAATCACACAAAACATGCCTTCAAATGAGTCCAAACAAGCCTAGGGCTTAGGTCAGTTGATTTTTGAGATGGCTACCCAATGGACGTTTATGGGAAGCCATCTCAAAATCCACTATATAGGCTGAAGGGGGTACCCATGAGTAATACTGCTCATTGGTCAAAATGGAAATGCAATGATTTTTTAGCCAATCAGCACATGGTAAGAATGGTGTAGGGTGCTGAAGCGGTGCTAAGAGCTTAAATATTTGAAAGCTGCATTGTTTAACTGGTTTTGAATGAATGTGCTGTAATTAGCCATCATAAATTTTCTGATGAAAGGCAGCGGTGCTTATATCATGCAACCTATCCACTGAATTTGGGTTTCAGATTTTTGGGGCAGTGACGAACCAAGTTCAACAGTGTAGTGGTGGTTTTAGCCATATATCAATGCTCTAATTGAAATTGTTGGTGTTAATTCCATCAAATGTGGCTCAAAAAAACAGTTGTGTTGAACCTGTGCAAATCAGCTGACGAATGAAAAAATACAACGCTGTCCTCAGACAGCTATGTCACCTGCCGCCGCAGTTTGCGAATGACAGGCCTCGTGAATGTGACCTTTGACCTTTATATGTGACCTTTGACCTTTATATGTGACCTTTGACCTTTATATGTGACCTTTGACCTTCATATGTGACCTTTGACCTCAAATATATGAGGGTTTCCATGTAATATCCATACAGATAAACCACATTGGTTCCATTAACTCAACTTTTCAATGAGGTCAATCTTGCATTTTTAGCCTGTGACATTTGACCTTGGTATGTGACCTTTGACCTCATCAGAAAATGAGGATCCCATATTGCACTCCGATGTAATTTGGTTTAAATCCACTGAAGTATGCTGATATTACAGACTAATAATTAATGTTAATCCTTTTCACAATACACAACAACAGACTACAATGTCAACAGACAACAGTGGACGAAGTGATCCCTATGCAGAGAAGATCTTGTGTGTATCCCATGAATCAATCCGCCTCTTTAACACCATTTCATTGTGTGTCGCATTCGGGCCCATTCAAATACATTGTGTCCCCATTCGTAAGTCATACATTTGAGTGCCTGATAAGGACAGTAACTGTGAGTCCTTAGTGATTTGAAGATGGTCCCTTAATTCATTTAAACATTTTTTCTGTTATTTTGCTTTGTTTTCAACTAAGGACTCACAATAAATCATAGTCCCCAGATGAAAATTGGGTTAGTCTCGCAAAAGTTCTTTGAAACCAGCCAGAGATCGATACCCTGAAAGTTTCTCCCTAGCAATAATCATGTGATATCATGTGATATCGCATTCTTGAAAGTCGGCAATCTTCTCCCAATCGCATTGGCTCATGGGAAACACACGGTATCTCTCTTATCCCTAGTGTCTTCCTGCATTAGGCCGGTGTGAATGAAACCAAAAACCAACTACAAGTCAAATTATTACCAGCAAGCAAAACAAATGAAACAAGTGATGCATTCTGATTATAGTGGTTCATACCCAAATTCAAAGGAAAGGTGTTAGTCAAAAAATCTTAAAAACAGTTAGAGTCACTTGCTCTAGGTTCATGTTGCAATGGTTTTTGCGCAATTTTCTAAACAGCAGACCTCAACTTTTCTTGAAATGGAGTTAGTATTCAAAATTAGGACAACAAGTTATGGCCGAGGCAAAAGTTTCAAGAATAGAAAACTATTGGTAGCCAAATGATTACTTGCAAAGAAATCAATGTGCAGCACTAATTTCTAAGAATGCAGTGTCTTCCATAAATTGAAAAAATACTTGACAAAATTAAGGTGGCTGTAGGAGATTTTTCATTGCAGAAGGTCATGGTATATTGGAGAAATGTGCACAAATATCATATAGAGCTTGAGTTATCAAAAATGCCATGCACATAATATGTTGGTAGATTAGTGGGAAAAAAGGATGGAGACATTTTAGGGTGTGCAAATTTTGAGCCCTTTGTTCACAGTGGAGCTGATCCATGGGAAGTAGATGAATATAAGTTAATTTCAAGGGTTCATTTATGAGGCTACATAGCAAGGCGCTTATCCCATGCAATTTATGCATAGCTCTTAAAGATCAGATATTATAACTGGTGATATTAAAGAATGCAGATTTGTATTAGTGAAGTTATTTTTGTAATTTATTAGTACTTGAAAAATAGGTCATTGATTTGGAAAGTAGAGGAAAAGTTATCTACAAGAGACTACAAGAGAAAAAATACAAATCCCAATTTAACCAAAATTG
Organism: Ophioderma brevispina; assembly: GCA_023653785.1. NCBI lineage: Eukaryota > Metazoa > Echinodermata > Ophiuroidea > Amphilepidida > Ophiodermatidae > Ophioderma > Ophioderma brevispina. The sequence goes on from JAMKCH010028171.1 coordinate 28,461, forward strand.
TTAAAACAATTAGTAAAGTTCATTGACTTCATGAAAGCACAATGTGAGTTTTGTCCCAAATTTGTTGTTTTTTATTTATAATGACTGCCTTGTCTATATTCTATTAAAAAATCATGGCAAAATTTGAACCCAAAGTGCATGCCAACTGCAAAAAGTTCATTGAACTAGCAATGGCCAAACTGACCATTGACCTCAAAATGCATACATGACTGGCTGTATCTTTCCAATGTTAGGGTCAAAAAATCTCAATTCCATGACCATTACAAAACTGATGAAGCAAAGGTTCTTTGTAGAGGTCAATCTCCCGGTTTAAACTTTGTTGGCATCAGTTTCTGTGAGCAACGTTTGATGATATATAGCACCTTTTCAATCTGCAGCGAAAATAGTATTTATAGATTTTGACAACATGAGGTTCCAACATTTCATAGACATTGTGTTTTCAACTTTGCCATGGAAAGATATCACAAAAAAGCAGCACATTCCAACAATTTGAGTGTTTAATTGCCCCAGTGTAATTGGAAGCAAACATTTGCACACAAATGGCCAATTGGTGCTGTGGTCACATTTGGGGACCGCTTTGTTCTATACCTTAAAGAAACATTTCTCAGGCCTCTAAAATTTTACTGGGGTTATAAGGTGAGAAAATATCAGCTTCTTATTACCAAGATCTCCATTTTGACGAGGTCTAGTAGGGGGACAGGGTCTTAACTGGTTTACCCACCTTCAAGGCCTTTAATGACCTTAACATGTGTACATATGTCCTTGTCACAGTACATATGCATACCAAGGTTTTAACTTTGAACAATTGGGAGAGAGTGTGGTCAGGGGTAGAGCCACTTGGCTATGATCCAAAGATCATGGTCAAGTCCCGATGTCACCCAACGTGTGTGTCCCTGTGCAAGAAACTTCATGTAGATTGCCTCTCTCTCCCAGGGTGAAACTGGGGAGCCAAAGGGGAGTCACTCATAATAGTAGTCACACCAAGACAGTCTGAGATGACTAATTTTGATGAACTCAGCCAAATGCATTCACACTCACAATTAGTCATAATTGCATAATACTTAAGGCTCAATTAGAATTGTAACTAAGTCTGACAGACAGACACAAGATAACAGACAGACACACAAAAAAGACGAAAGAGAGAGACACCACATAGACACAAACACAGACAAGTACCACAGGTATACTTGTGTGACTTCTTTGTAAAATTAGGCACACAAGTAGCAAAATTGACACACAAGTCATGATGGAAAAAACGCACTCATTACATAAAGAGTCAACACAAGTATACCTCAGTACAGATAAGAAGAGCACAGACAGACATGGCATCATAAACAGTCAGCACACATAAGCAGACACATGGATTCATGCAGCTATAAGTATTCCTGATTAAAATTAGGCAACCTAAAAAAAAATTACTTGTAGGGTCTAGTGTTCACTGCCAAATGCAATCAACTTTGGAAAAACCACATTCAAATTTGGAATGTATTAACCAGAACACCATTCAAAACTATAACAAACTTATTAGCATGCAACTATATTAGTTGAAAAAAATAATGCAAAGTATACCCACAAAAGTTTATTGCTAGATCAAAAAAATAGCAAGAAAAGATAATAAACTTGGTGCAAAATAGGGTGGGTAAATGCAAACAACCTTGTTAACCAACCTGAGCCCCGCTAAGTGAGTATTTGACACAGCAACAGCTCTTTCCTATACTGAACCAAACTGTAACAGTCATGTTCCACAGACGATAAGGGACCGCCGGCCAGCAAAAGTCTACAAAAACGCAAGAACA
>JAMKCH010028172.1:0-65815 GCA_023653785.1 Ophioderma brevispina
ACACTGTACGTGTATACATGAAGTATTGCCTTTTTTTTATGCGAAGCGCTCAAACATAGTTGTTAATGTTCAATTGAAAGTCGATAATAAATTGACACAAAATAATGAATTCTCACTCGTCACAAATTTTAAAATCTCCAACAAGAAACTAAAAATCATGTGTGCAGGGCATTGTGGGAAGGTCATTTTTTTTTAAAGTTGATGCATGGATATCCATTGTCATTTCAGGTAACAGAAAGAGTGTCCACTTCCTCGGGATCAGGAAGAGAAACATCAAAATCATGAACAGAAGTTGGATTAGTATCAAAACCTTCAACAAGGTTTCTTCACAGTCTTTCAGACTACATGTATGTAGAACTAACTTAAATAAACCCTTACAAATCCAAAGGTGCTCTCATACACAAACTGCGATTAGCTTACCGAGGTGCAAGAACGCTATTGGCTTCGGCCTTGCAGCATGTGCTTTCATGAGGCAGGTAATGAGAATTCCTCATGCTTCTTGTTTACAAGTTCATCACCATGGTAACTTTGAACATTTAAAGCTAGAAAAAAGTGCTCATCCTAGCTCAGATCAATATAAGATATTGCATATACTGTGGTTGGTGTATAAACATATACGTTTGCTCCTTCGCCTTGTGTGGGCGTGCTCCTTATACGGTCCTCTATTTACCCTCTACCCAATTACATACTTTCCAAGTTTGAGACACACATGGTTAAAAGCACTACTCTTCCTAGTGGAAAGCTCAGGGCCGACATTCATCAAACTCGGGCAGTGGGCAAGCACGAGGCGGGATCTGTTTTCAGCAGACTTCTGCAACACATTCTCCAAGCTTCACACCCATGCCCCATCGCACAGCTGGCAATACACAGAGAGACGGCTAGAGGAGGTGTTTGGCAAGGAATGGAGGGAGATCTTTGTTGTAGTGGAGTCCATCATCCACTCAGGATGTATAGGCCAGGTATGAAGATATTATTAGTTGTAGTCCTCTAAATTTGTCCTCCAAAGTACTTAACCAAAAACTGGATGTCGTTTCACTTCTCGGCACTCACTTTTGTATATTTTGTAGTTTATGCTAACTGATGAAGGTATTTAGCTAAATTGGTAATATTTTGCTGTTTAAATAAGACCCATCATTACGTTCTTTTATGTGGTAATTTAATGTGTTAAAGGTACTTAGTTATCTATCAAATTGATTCTTGCTCATGAAATTACAAAAATTACATCAAAAAACAAAATATGATCTATCCTCATTGCAGGGGCAGCAGGGTAAAATCATAGGGAGGGAGAAAAATTAACTCATATAGGTAAAAAAAAATTAAAACACAATTTATTGCTTAAAACCCCTCCTTTTTTCTGGATTTTAAAACTCTTGGGGGTGGCTGCCTATGCCACCCCCCTATGCCACCCCCCTGATGCCACCCGTCTCATTGAACCCTTGCTCCATTCTCACAAAATATCCCTGATTATTTTGATACATGTAATTACACTGTTCTTGTGATCTTTCAAAGGTTCACAAGGCGTACATGAGGTCGGATGCCATCGGCAAGGTGAAGTCTCAGGTGAATGTAGGAGGTCAGTTCAGAATCCCTGCTGCAGATATGCAAGGTAGGTATTTTCATTTTGCTTTCTAAAAGATAATAACATTTCATTTGATTGCTATGTTAATTTAATTAAGTTCTTGCAACATTGAGATCCACAGCCTTGCTGTTTTTAGAATGCTTTAAAACTGGGTAGGTGAATTGCTTTTTACTTAGATTGTTACTAGTATTAGGCACACTTGGGACTGGAAGGGTACATCTCATAGCTTCCTGCCGCATCGCTTGGATTTTCTCTATCATACAACAAATGTGCCGAGATAGGAAAAAATCCCAGGTTTTACAATCAAGAAGTTTCTCTTTATTGTGCAAAACACCAGCCATTGCCAGCCAGTACATCTCAGCTATTTTTTTCCAGAATCAATTTACCCGGGGGAAAAAGCCTTCACTAAAAAGATGGCATAGGAAACCTGTTTCTACATACTCAGTGATTAAGGAGCCTTAGTAGCTGGGACATATTAAAGTCTGACTCAGAGATTTCGAAATATTATTTTTTTGTGTAATAATGAAAAATAGTCAACTAGAACTAAAGATAGTAACCTAAAATGCACAATTCCGAAATTTGAGATGAATCGGATTTTTCGTTTTGATGCAGTAAACATTTATGTGTAGTATTACGTCCCATAGGATACTGTGTATAACAAAAATTCCGGATCCGGAATTTTATAACAAAGTTGTGATTTTCTATATGAAGGAATTCGATTTAAGCTTAGCAATTTCACACAGTGATTAGTATATGGACAAGCATTATGTACATGCAAAAAACACATTTTTTTTGGATATTGAGGGCGCCCTCCTCAGGAAATCTCTGAGGGCGCCCTCCTCAGGAAATCTCTGAGTCGGCGTTTAACAATTTAAAAATTCTGCACGTGGAATGAATTGCTTAGAATCTTAACTGATATACCAAATTTTGATCAGAAATTACAAGTGAGTGATAAACCAGAAGACTAACCCCCTGTAGCTTTCACTGCATTGGCAGACATGTGGCCTAGGGTTATGGAAACGGAGATAGGCACCGCCCTATGCACCATTCGGCGCGGGAAGGATTAACTTATATAGCCATCACTGGTAGAAATTTGAGCCTTTTTATTGTGTCGTATGCAAGAGGACACATAGGATTAGGAATTGCTTTGGTAGTGTGTTTGTATGTGTGTCTATCTGTCTGTGGTAATATGTTAACACAAATGCATGTTTGGTTTATTGTTAATTTGAGGGTCTCTGTGAAATGAAAACAGCAATAGCATTGAAGAATAGGGTAAGTATTCTGTCTTATGGTGATTCATGGAGTAAAGGTGTTTTGTTGTAGTGATGGCTTTGAACAAAACTACTCTGCAACAAGCATAATTTAATATTTAATCTTTTTTCCCCTTTTGCTTATATTAGGATTTCAAGATCAGCCAATAAAGCTCTACTTATACCAGTAGCAATCAAGCGTACTCTAAATACGAATTTATATTTGTACATTGCCCATGGGATTAATTCATGGAGAATTTGGTAATAACACAGGTGCACTCCTCCTCCCGATGTTTGTAAATGTAAACGGAAATTTTGTGCGTTCTCGGCTTTCGCATTCGTATATTCAGAGGAAGTAGAGCGTGGGTTGCCTTCAATTAGCCAATTAGACACAAATATGCAAAATAAAGGTACTTAATATGCACTTGTGTGGTGATTGAAGCACAAACATATGTGTCCACTGCTATCCACATACCAAGTGTGGTATTAAAATTGGATTGATTGAGCCCTATTTTTTGATTGAGCTATGAGTTGAAAAAATAATTTTGTGGTAAAAGGTTAAAATCACAATTTTTAGACTATTGAGCACATTTTAAAAACATACATATTGTTTTAGGGCCTTTATCTGTTTGTGTCGCCTGCAAGAATGGCAGGACGGGCAACACCTACCAGTCCTAATTTCTGTCTGACCGTTGTTCGGGGTGTGGTCGATATGCCCGTATGGCCGTGTGACCCCAAAAGTTAAAGTTTGAATTAAAGTTCTCATTCGCGAAGGGTAAAGTCAATTGCTACAGAAAGGGGTCAAGATGCCCCTGGAAAACTATCCATATTGAGGTCAAGAGTCACATAACAAGGTAAAGGTCATGTGAGGTCAAGTGATAAAATGGACTGAAAACATCAAAATTGACAATTCGAAAAGTTAAGTCCCATAGCTACAAAATTGGATCATAGTGTCCCTTGCTAACCTTCATATGATGTCAAAGATGGTCACAAGTCACATACCCAGGTCAAGGTCATGTGAGGTTCAAGTTGTTGTAAAATTAGGCTGAAAAACATCAAATTGGGTTCATTTGAGAAAAGTCCAATAGCTACAGAACTGATTTTAAATGCCCATTGGGAACCTTCATAAGATAATGAGGTCCCAAAGTCACATTACCAAGGCCAAAGGTCCAGGACTGATAGGATAAACATTTAAAATGGGCTGAAAACATTTCAAATTGGACCCTCACTTCAAGAAGAAAAAGTTGATAGCTACAGAAATTGGGACATCTATGCCCCTTGGGGACCTTATTATGATAATGTGGTCAAGGGTCACATACCATGTCAAAGGTCATCTGAGGTGCAATTTAATGGGCTGAAACACATTCAAAACATTGGCAGTATTTGAAGGTTGAAATCCAATTGCAACCGAACTTAGGCCTTACATGCATAGGGGTAACACATTCATTGATAAGGTCCAGGGTAATTGCAAAGGTGACAAAGGTCCTCTGAGGTCACAGGTCAAGTTTATAAAATGAGGATTGAGGAAAGGGGGACCGCGAAAAACAGCGACAACTGGTGGTTCGAGAACATGATTGTCTTTGTCTGGGCACCCGTTTAAAAATCTTAGCAGGCGGCGTTCCAAGTTGCCCACTTTCACATTGTTAAGTTATGCCACTAATTGAAAAAATTGATCACTCATTAGTAGAAAAATAATACAGCGCAATCTTTCCGTTTAATATGATGATGAATGTTTTCCAAAAAGTCATCCAGTAGTAGTAAATAATTTGATATTATTGATATCAAATATTGGAAATTGGAATATTATATAATAACAAGTTGCGAAAATGTAATTCCGTATTGATTTAATATATCAAAAATCATATCAGTTTAATGGTTTTCACTATAGGTGCCACAAAAGAGATAATTCATTTAAGAGGCTTTGAGATGACAGTGTGGTGATGAATCACAGGCATCCAGGAATTAACTTGTAACATATGCCTGGGGAACTGCCAGCATTAGAAGTGATACTAGGCAGTGAGACCAGAAATAAGATGAATTGTAAATGGTGCCCTGTGTAAGACTAGGCCTGCTAAGTGGGTATACCCTAAAATCACTTTGGATTGGTATTTTACACCAGATTTTACAGTCCAGGAAGTACATTAGTTCGGACCATTTTTCGCCCAGTTTTTAGAGCTATTTAAATGTGGAAATGAAAAAGCATCATTCTAACACGCTGGATGTTTTCAGCCAACATCTGGTTGTTGATTGTACATTTGAGCAACTTTGGATGTGATTTAACCTCCTTTCTTGGTTTTGACAGTATTTAATAGTGTTGACTATTGATGAATTTGTGGCCTGCTACAACAGATAGTTTATTCACTAATCTGTCTTTCATGCAGCCTCATGCTTTTCATTCCATGCCAAACCAAATCCGCGGATTTGGTTACGATGAGAAACCTGAGTTGATGCACACCATGGGCAACAGAGGTTGGTCACCATGGGTTTCTGTTACGTGGCTGTTGTGTGGTGAAAATGAGAATGGATGAAGCAGGTATAAAGGGGCGGATGTCTTTGGGACGGGACCCCTGAGGGACCCGGAAGTGAATTGGTTGTGCTACTCAGCTGACAGGGCCGGATGGGGCGCATTTTTGGCCCTGCATGTGAGCTCGCAATCCATGTCATTCCCAGATATAAACAAGAAACGCCATGGGAGGGTGAACCAGCAGGATGAGCAAACTTGGACGAGGGATTGGCAATATGCATGTAATTGTGATGCGGTGATCAAAACTGCAAGTTGGGTGCCTCGGAAACTGATGGCGCGGAGGTGCCGGTCAGGCGGTTATACAAAGAAAAACAAAAGACAACAGCGGAACAAGCCGGCCTTGGAGGCTGAAATTTCAAGACAGGGCGTCAACCAAAAACCGACCCATTGGACATGTTATGTACGATGTGAACTGACATATTGGGTAATGCCTTAGTTCCCGAATCAGTATCCCAGAGTTCTGCACCCTGCGGTACGTACAGGGCACGGGTATCTCCAACCCCCTACAGACCGTGGCCAGACTGTCACACGGATTCCTGGAGTGAATGGCTCAGTCTCCTAGGTTGTGGAAGGTGTGAAGCACTGCGGCAATCAGGGGAATGTGTGAACAGTGGTGTTAAGTTGCATGGGAGAGCCCACAGTGCAGCCCAATTGCCCATACGACTTTTTGTAGCCTGCAGAGCACCGCGGCCGTGGAGTCCGGCACAGCACCCGTTATGGGTGTAGCCGCCTGAAGCAGGGAATAGGGATCACTTTGGTCCACTGTTGTTGATGTCGGGGATGTGTTGTTTGTTGATGGAAAACAGGAGTTACACGTTCCCGGACTATTCACGTCAGGGGTTCCATGTGGAGGCCAGCACCTGGAAATTTTTCAAAACTAGCGCAGACAGAGCATTTTGACCACAGCACGGCCCAATGTCTAGCCAGAGTGTCTCCCACGAGCCGTTAGCGATGAACGGCAACCGAGCAGCAGCTCATGTGCCCCACACCTGTTTGCCACGGGATCAGTAAGTGCCAAGCTTTTATCGCTAAGTCCCTGTGTTAGGCTGTGGGATGTTCCGTAGCACGGGTCCAGGAGGAAGGGTTAACATTTCCTGTAATATCATTACAGGTCATTGAGGCCTATCATATCAAGCCATTGACGCAGCGACCATGCGTCAGGACCCGGTATTTCTTTTTGTAGATCACAGGCCTAAAAAAAGTGTGTTTTGCCCTTTGCCGACCTGACCCAAAATCGGGAAAGCACTGTCCTTGTTTTTTGTTGTAATAATTTCAGAGTAAAGAAAGGTGGTTTGGTAAAGTGCAAGTTAGAAAAAAAAAAAAACCAATTAACTACCCAACATGAATTTAAATCACAATAACCTGTAATCCAACCACCCCAAGCTCAGGCAAACCAATTCCACCAGTCGCCGTTAGGATGATGCCCAATTTAAGATTAACGCAAACGAGAAAAGCTGCCGAGAAAGGAGTAATTTCGTACAAATGGGGTCGCGTTCATTATACAACACATTAATACTGTTGGATAACGCCTCAAACTTTATTACGGAAAAAGGTTATTTGAACAATAACTAATATAATGATCTAATTACCATCAGGGAGTAGGATAGTAGTACAACATGATTGCCGGACCATGCAGATTTTGGGAGACACGCTGCCGTCAAGACAAGATACGGAGGTGTCCAATGGGACCGGGCGGCAGTTTTAGAATTTTGAAATGGAAAAAGCTACGTTAAACAATTTTGAACATACGGTTTCAGTTTCAGAAGAGCATGTCACCGAAGGTTTCTGTGCACAGTAAAAGGCAGGTTATCCATATTTTCTGAGTTTGGTACAAAACGCCTCCGTTTGAGCTGTGTGAGCCTTAGTGCACTTCCCAATACTAGAAATGTGCTGTTCTGGAGATGTAGAGTAGCCGAATTCGATCACCATCGATAGGTGTGTATTTTGTACATGGCATGGCGACCGACACCAAGATGGTTTGCACCTCTGGGAGAGGGTGTTTCTAAAATAATTTTGACACATTGTTGCCCCGCCGAAGAAGTTCGGAACGGGGGCTAGGAAATGAGCAGCATCCGTTCTCCGTCCAAGTTCGGTCCGTCCGTAGAAATGTTTAACCCATGGTGGACACATGTATCGGGTTTCGTAAGGTGAACAGTTATGCACTTGGTGGAAAGAAGCGGGTTGATGATTTCTTGACCTGATTAGCTTTTGGAGTACATATGCTAATAAGCTCTAATTTGGCATATTTATAAACTTGTCCTGCAAGGCCTTTGTACAATTGCTGGTGCTGAAAGGCTTATAAATGATTAACTTGGGGAAGAAGCGGGCTGAAGATTCTCAACCTGATGAATTTTGGGGCGTATTTCGGCATCGAGTATGCACATGGCGATTAATGCCACAAATCAGCGCAATTGGGTATGATTTTTTCAAACGGTACTCGATACGCAAATTCCTGCGCTGCATTGACTTTCAATGGGACACAATCTTTTTTGCATTGAAATATGTGATATTCGGGCGTAGTTATTCAAATTGACTACGTTAAAGTGACAAATTGCTGTATCTCTGAACGGTACGGCGTATATGCAAGTCCTTCCGCTACATGAGACTACAGGGCCAGAGGGATTTGCAATATAAGTATGTGAGATATCAGGTATGTATGCAAATGATAGCTATTAATATGCATAATTGCTGTATCTCTGCAACGGTACGGCGCTATTCAAAATTCCCTTCGCGACTGGACCCTGTGCATAGGGGGGGGGATGGGTGTTGCGGGTTTGGGGAGGGGATTGGGGTTGCGGAGTGTTGGGAGGGGTGGGGTGTTGCAGGGTGGTGGGAAGGGGGTTGGTGTTGAGGATTTGGAAGGGGGTGTGTGTTGCAGGCGATTTGGGGGATGTTTTGTTGCCAGGGTTTTGGGATAGGGGTTGCCCTGTTGTTTGGAGGGCATTGCGATGTGTTTGGGAGTGGGGTTGGTGTTGGGAGGGGGTATTGCGGGGTTTGGGAGGGGGATTGGGCGGGGTGTTGGGAGGGGTAATGGGGGTGTCGGAGGGGTATTGTCTGGTGTGGAGGGGGATTGCGGGGTGGGAGGGGTTAGGGTGTTGCGGGTGTGGGTATAGGGTTAGTGGTTGGGATAGGGTAAGGGTTAGCTGGTGTTGGATGGGGTAGGGGGTGCGGGGTTGGGATTGGGTAGGGGGTTGGGAGGGATTGGCGGTTTGGGGAGAAAGGCGTTTACGTGGTATTTTGGGGGTGGGTGGGGGTTGCCGGGGTTGGGTGTTAGGGGTGTTAGAGTGGTGGTTTGGCAGGGAGTTGGGAGTGTGGGCTATGGGGAGGGGTGGGTGTTGCGTGTGTTGGGTGGGGTTTGGCGGGGTTGTGGGTGTGGTTTTGCGGGTGTTTGGGAGGGGTGGGGTTTTGCGTTGTATTGGTTAGGTGGTGGGGTGTTGTATTTGCATTTATTCCAATGTTATTGATCGCAACAGTCGGCGGGACATATTTTATCGCATCACTCAAATCCGATTTCGCCTTGTTAATATTATATATTCATGAAATATGTGGTACAATATTGTCCAAATTTGCGTGTGATGGCACCTGACGCTTATGCTGTCGGTGCGTTTCACAGCAAATACGTGCTTCCGTTGTATTACCACGTCGCATCTGTCATTTGGATCCCATTTGATAGTTTGTACAGAACTTACTAATACCAAGTTCGGCTACAGTTGGAAACGGTATGGTGGCTGCACTACCTAACTCGCCCTTGGCAGAATGTTGGTCCCGGTGAATGAACAGTCTTATGAAAGACAATTAAACATGTTGAGATAACATAAAATTTGATGCCCTTGCATTTCTCCTTTGTCATTATAAAAAAAAAAAAAACATCGACCGAACGACCCTCCCGATTGTTCATGCCAAAGGGCAACAAACATATTTTTTTTAGGCCTAATCTCTACACACAGCACATAACATCTGTGACACCAGCTTTACTCTTTTCCTAGCTTACAATCTCTAATTTTGTGTCTCTGCGACGCAGCACACCTAGGGGATTGCGTTGGTATGGTCTATAGCGATATCTGTTGTGTGGGTCTGGGGTAAAAAGGTGACCCAGACTGTTAACCCTAACCCATATTAGCCCACGTTTCCACATAGGTGCAATTTCAGACACTTGGAGACATGGACCGTGGGTCAGTGCCCCCTTTTGGTGACCTCTATACCCCTGCACAACTGTGTTGGCAAAACATCGTCGGGGGGATGCTGTATTTTTTCATACTGTCTGACTATTTACCCCGAGAACATGGTGATGATGACTACAAATAGGACCATAAGTAGCATTTCCCGCTGTGGCTCGGGCGTCAGAAGTGGTGAACCAATTTTTAACCAAGGGAACCTGGAAAAAAATGGGGACAAAAATTCCGTTTGTGGATGTGTCAAACTAATTGAGGTGGGCACGTGACGCGACCAAACTGAAGCGTGGATATGGGAGACCGCGGCGGGCACCGCAAGGTGGTTGTCCTAGTGGCGAAACTTCACCAAACCACAGTAAAGCACAGATATGGTGGTTTTCAAGGAAACTCACGTAATTTAAAGTCTATTTGGAATTGGTGATGAGGGGATGCAAACACCTAGGCACGGCGGCGTAAGAAAGGAAATACGACACGACGTGAGCACAGAATGCGCTCAGCACACGCCTGGTGGGTGTCATTTTTGGCTGTTGGGTGTTTGGGGAAATAGGAATACTTTCACATTTGGGACATCTTAGCTGAGAAGTATATGTGGGTGGGGGAACTGGAAACACCAATCCAAGCAGGGTCAGAAGTGCAAAGTCAAGAAGAGTGGGCCGACCAAAAACAACGGTCAAAACGATAGGTGGGCAGATAAATTGGGTTGAGCTAATGTTGTGCAGTGGCGAAGGCATCGTGAGAACCTTTGGAAACTTGCCAGACATTTGGAATTGGCGTAGATTTCAGTGGTCAACGCTACGTATCAAAGCCAAGTATGCAAAATGATCCAAAACGATCATGTAAAAATTCTGACTTGAGGTGCAAGGATGATAATGCTCGGTAGAGGTCCCAGTTGTGTCATATGGCCTATAAGATCTGAAACAAACATACATAAATTTTATCCATCCTTTGTCCAGTGGCACAAATTTATTGGCCGTCATGAGTTGAAAAATCAGCTCAGCGATATTTCAATCATGTCTCGCCAAGTCATTTGTGCATTGACTAGTTGTATATGACACTTGGTATGCATGTAGTGGTTGACACAAGTATTACTCCTGCAAAGTGATGATGGTATATATGCAAATTAATGAACTCATTTGCATATTTGTTCAATGTGGTGTTCCATTTGGTTTGTGGGTTGAATATGTACTGTGAAGTTAATGAGGTGACCCAGAAGTTATATAGTGAGCGCAAAAGCCGAGAACTGCCAAAATTCTAGTTTGTTTTCCCCCCTTCCAGCCACTGAATATCCAAGTGTTGCTGTATTTTTGTGTCGCCTGCCCTAAGGCAGGAAGACACATACAGATCACTTTGTCCACTGTAGTCTGTTGTTGTTGATGTCTGTTGTTGTCTGTTGTGAAAAAGGGTTAACATTTGCCTGTAATATCCTCATACTTTGATGGATTTAAACCAAACTTGGGTCACAGGTGCAACATGGCATCCCCCACTTGTTGATGAGGTCAAAGGTCACATACCAAGGTCAAAGGTCATGTGAGGTTAAGTTGTAAAATGGGCTGAAATTGTAAAATTGACCTCATTTGAAAAGTTGAAGTTCAATTGGAACCAAGCTTGAATCATAGGTGCAACATGGGATCCCTCATTTGTTGATGAGGTCAAAGGGCACATATCAAGGTCACAGGTCATGTTAGGCCTCTCATTCACTAACCGCGACGGCAGGCGACACAAGCGGTCCGAGGACCGATGTATTTTTTGTATCGCCTCCCCTAGCAGGCAAGACACATAGGGAACACTTTGTCCACTGTTGTCTGTTGATGATGTTGTAGTCTGTTGTGAAAAAGGGTTAATATTTGCCTGTAATATCTGCATACTTTGATGGATTTCAACCAAACTTGAATCATGGGTGCAACATGGGATCCCTCACTTGTCTATGAGGTGAAAAGTCACATATCAAGGTCAAAGGTTTTTATGAGGCATATCATTCACAACTCGACAGCAGGCGACACCACAATGTATTTTCTTACTGTCCACTTAATGTTGGATTGTCTGTGTGATTATAATAAAAAATTGTTCTTCCCGTGCATTCACAGATTTGTTTTTCTTTGATACGATGGGCACCTCAAGTTGAAGCAGAAAACGTGACCAATTCAACAAAACTTCTCCAAAGTTCCTCCTCCGTCAAGTTTCCAAGACCTATATGGCCATTTGTCACCATGATTCTTAGTGGTAACATACGAGGTAAATTTTCTATCGTCACTGTGTGTCCGTATGATGTTGCAATCACATCATGCAGGACTTGGTGCATTCCTGTCTCGTGCGTTGTTATAAGGTGTGAGGGGTTTGGTTTTACCTATTTTTTTCTTTTTAATATCGTTAAAAAAGGTGCTTGTCCCTCCCCCCCCCCCCCCCGATTTACCGTAATAGTATTGATTTTGATATCAGATAAGGCCGTATTTTTCTCATTGTCTCCTGAAATTGTGCCCTCAATCCATTTCATGCCCACGATAGAAACAAAAAACCACCGTTTTAGTGGTAAACCATCAATATTAGCACGTATTGAATAGGGCTTTGCAACATGCATTAATTATTGCGTCTACCATCAAACCGGCACACGTTTGTTTCCCACAGTACTTGATGGTGTGTATTACAAGTGCCAGGCTCTGATTTCACTTATAGAACAAATACACATAAATCTGAACAACACCTTTAAAATATGTACATAACAACCAAAAACACAGATAACACCAAAAGCACAGTTTGTGAAAGTCCAACACAAGCAGGTATAACATTCGCAAAGCTCACAAAATTTACCAGCATAAAAGAATAACATACACACATGGGATACAATACCTTGGAATAATAAGAGCAAGTGAAGACTTCTGAGAATGGAGCGCAGCATTTAATTAGGTGCAAATTTTTCCCAAAGAGGGTTAAGATGCGCATCCAAATGGTATGCTGGAAAGGAGAGCAGCTGGCTGAGATCCCTTTCCATGGCTTCTCGTGCCTCTTTAAATAAGACTAGGCTATCAATATCAATGCATTACTGGGTGACACATATGAACTTTCTTAATGGAGCTTGGGTAACATGGACATATTTTGAATTCTTTCTGTTCATGAGCTTTAGCGATGACGATTTCGTTCCAAGGAACAGTAAACCTCGATTATAACATTAGCTAACACGTTTTTATCCTTCTTTTCAACAAGAGCAGTTTAAACATCTTATCAAATTCTCCAGCCAAACTTCTGTAAAATCATTGCCAAATTATGATTGTAATTCCTTATTTATTCTAGTTTGTTTCACACTAAAAAAACAAATATCAAGAGATTGATTTGCATACTTAGCAACAGTTGACCTTTTGATCTCTTTAGGAAGGTGAATCAATTGCAACTTTTATCCAGATGCATGATGGACCCAGTGGTTTGAAAGAGAGACTTGCTGAATTGGAGTCAACATTCTTCTAAAAATTTATGAAAGTGTTTAGTGTGTTTATAACCTATATATGTAACCACTGCAACGTTTGAACTTGGTTCTTAAGGGACCGCACGCATATTAGACAGTTTATAAATGTTTGAATGTTTTTGAATTAGGGGTTAAAAAAATGTTAAGAGTGGTTTCTTCATAAAAATCAGGACGCATCAGATTCAGAGTTGTTGATGTAGGATGACTCACTCTTAAAAATGCTTGACCCTTTTAACAATGAAACTCTTTCTGAAACTTAAATTTGTGGTTTCGAAGGAACTATACAGTCCTCATGATTCCAATTGTTGACAATTGACATAACATTGTCTTGAATTAAAAAAATTCCAATGTAAAATTGGGTAGTTTTGTACGGTGATGTTTTTTGCTTTGGAGGTTGCAACTGAAAAAGGTGCCCTTGCGGCGTGCGCGTACGCTAACTTCCAACCTAAGGAACAGTGCATCAACTTAAAGGACAGGAGGAGATTTTTTAGGATACAAATTTCTCTCAATTGCACTGGATTGGAGTGTAGACCACCTACCGAAGAACGTTTCAGAGAGTTATGGACAACAAGTACAAAGAAACTGCAAACCTTGTTTTGAATTTGCATGATATCCGAATATAGGAAAACATGCTTTGATTTTCTGTCGTGCGCGACAGAAATACGTAATCACCATCTTATACATAAAGACGGCGTATACACTTATTCACTTCAGGTGTGTTTCTATACAATGGCAAGCATTCCAAATTCAGAAAACCCGGGTTCCGAAAAAAATTGAGGGCGCTTCTTTCTGGAAATGTCCTCGATGTCTCTCTAAGCATATCGCTTAAATGACTTCCATGGACACGGCACAAGGCCTGGTGCGTATATTTCCATGTCAATGTGGATTGATAATGACTCAACAATGCTGCTTTTGAAAAATAGATAGGAAGAGAGTTGAATAAGTTTTGCTCGGTGGAATGAAAGAAAACGTTATTTAGTAGTGGAGGAGCTAGGACACAGGTCAAACATCGTTCACCCTCACTACAAAAAAGGTTTTGACACCTTTGGTATTATATGACCCTCTATATCAACGCTCGGTAGGTAGTACTCCTCAAATTGTGGTGTCACTTTTCCAATAGGGCCAATTTTATTTTACACAGGGGTCAAACTTTTAAAATCTCTAATCAGTGGAAAATGTAGGCCACATTGTAGGTCTAGTCACAAGGATTCCAAAAATGATATATTTTGTACCATCTACAGTGTGAGTCAAAATTATGTGTTCCCCAAATATTCTGATTTTTTTTTTTTTTTTTTTTTTTTAAAGTAATATTTGTTTTCGTTTTCAAAAGTACATTTAAATAGCTTCCACAGGAATGTTGAATTATTCAATTTGGTTCGGAAGTCGATGTCCTGCACTCATTTAAATAACGCCCTCAATATTTCCTTTGGCAAGAGTCTATTGATTTGGGTTATTGAAGCGCAAATTTCAAGTTGGATACCTAATGGATGCTTTTACAAACTGATGATAAATGGTAAATAAGTTCCAGATGAGTATGACCACATGCCAGAGTTATCCAACTCAGATAGAAAGCAAAGCAATGGCTCCCCAATATTTAGTAGCTCAACGCACCTTCGTGGCCCAGAAATATCTGGAAACACGATAAGCCCCCACGAAGTTCAACGGCTGTTTCTAATATGATTCCATCGGCTGGCAGAACCCCGCCTAAGAGATTGGTCTACCATCAGTGACTAGTGTAACAATCAGGGAACTGTTTCGAAGCCAGATATCCAGAGTCTGTGAAATCCACGCACCGCAAGATGCCTTGTGGGGGGGCCAACATAACAGGGTTAGGAACGCTATCCTGATAAATCCAAGGATCCAGTATCGCTGTTACCCTCTGCAACCTTTGAATCAGGTCTGCATTCAACCGCATAACCATGTTGGACCTAATGATGTACCCATACAGATTACACAGCACCATCAACTTCACCCTGGAGAATGCTGCCCGCAGAACAGCTTTCTGCGTGGCTGTTAAATGAACCACAAGGACAGATACCTGGCATTATGAGGCCACATTCCAGATGAATGGCACAGTATCAACGCACAATGTGATAGCAAATGTTCAAAATGTCTTTTTAATGTTGTGTTACTCTACAGCAATCAAGGTTGATTGTTTTTAAACATTCATATTTTTAATCTGTATCAAGGAAAGTGCAATTCTGTTATTTTCTGAAAATATGGGAAAGTGCAATTCTGTTATCTTCTGAAATTATTAAGTTATGAGTAATGCAACAACAGCAATTCTACAGGGTGTCTCAGAAAGATTACACCCCACCTTTGGTGTCACGCAGAACCTTCAAAGTGAGTATCGAATTTGAGAAATTTTAAAAAGAATCTAAAAGCACAATTTTCAATATTTTAATGTAAACAGCACTCGTTCGTTCAAGAGTTTATAAGAAATAAGAGATTATGTAACATATGTCAATGGTCACTTCCAAGTTTTGTAAATAAAGTGAATAAACAAAATACAGCATAATACACTTTATTTAAAAAAAATTCTTTATTTTCTTTATCATTTTATTTCTTTAAAACAAAATAAGATGAATATTTTTCCAACCAGGTTCAATATAAGTTGGCCCATACATTACAAAGAATTTACATCTTTTTTCTTTTTCACTTAACAATGAAGAAATGTCAGTGACATCTTCAGTCTTTTGACAATTAATGTTAATACAATGGCTGTCGCCAATCCAAACAAATTCCCTTTTCCATTAATTTAAATTTTTACATATCATCAGGCCAGCTTTTCTAGAAAAGGTATGCTTGAACTTAATATTGAAAACAAGTACAGTTTGATATTTATTCACTAGGTTGTGCTTATAAATCAAGACGGTTTTCAACATCAATATGTTTCACCTTTTCTGTTTGCTAAGAATGATTCAGAGTGGTAATTTTCCTTTTGATAAAATGCATTCAAGATTTGTATGCCAACAAATGCAAAGTAGTTGTGGCCCTGTTAAACGTCTCAACTTTGTCTTGGAGTTAGATGAAGACTTCTCTGGTGACTGCAATGTTCTTTAAATTCGGTCGGTTTTCTCCCGTCTTCCCGCTACTCTTGTTTCAATTTTGACTTAGACCAACAACATTTTCATGGTACTTCTTAACGTTGTTCAAGATTGTCTTTCGTGCAAGGAGGATTTCTGTGGAATCTAATATCAAATAAATTCCTGCCTGACCAGAGGTAATGTTATGACCCAGGTTCGGCATTCTGAAAACCACAAACGCCATTTGTATGGGCGAGACGAATGTTAAACAACCATCTTGTCTCGTGCCAGTACTTTCATAAAACACGAGTATAGATTAACACGCGGGAATTATGATTTGCACTCAAATCATGCCTTATTATGTAGAATGCACCATCTATTGAAATAAGATGTCTAATTTGAATAAAATCTATTGTGAATAATCTTATTGTTCAGTTTATCCCCTTTTAAAGTATTGATTAAACTTCAATTCATTCTCGTAGTTCCACCCCTAGTTCAACTAACAGTATCACATTTCTACAGATTTTATGGCGTTTTCAATAAGAATGAATCATTCTTGTTATTTCCAATGTCTTGTTTTTCTTGTTTGATTTTTGTTATAATTGTCACGGTAATTGTTTATTACTATAATAAAACGAACAAAATGGCATTGAACTCACAAAATATTAACAAGGCGGTTCTTTGGGAAATGAAAAAAGGAAAAAAAACGACAGCTTGAACAGATAACACAGTAATCAGGGTAGTTAACATCAAACCTGCATTATTGTGAGTCAAACGTTGAAGGATGTGTTCATTGGACATGGTTTACATAATCGCTTATTTCTTCAAACTAGCTGAACCCGAACGTAGTGATGTTTACATCAAAATGTTAAAAGTATGTGTTTAAGATTATTTTAATATTTCTCAATGTGATCACCGGGTGTCTCAAAAAAAAGGAACCCCGCAAGCGCACGCCTCTATTTCACGAAGAAGAAAGCGTAAACCATACAAATTAAAAAAAAAAAAAAAAAAAAAGTCTGACCTTTGGCCACCTAAAGGTGTCCACGTAAATTGAAACCGTCTTCTGTGTGTTTTTTCAATATTTTTGGTTTTGCCTTTTATAATTAATAGTTAAAACAAGTTTTCGTTCCAACACCAACCTTGAAATTCTAAACAGTAAAAGATTACATGGTGTCACACAGAAAGAATTACACCCAACTCTAGGCTACCCATAAGTTCCAAAAGTAAGTACCCCAGGTTGTCTCAAAAAAAGGAACCCTCAATGCGCCCTCTCTTTCAGACAAGAAAAAGAGTAACCATCACCAATTAACACATCTGAAATTGATTCAGTAGGTCCACACCGAAAAATCTTAACAAAAGGTCCACATTGACCAAGTTATGGCCGATTTGAAAATTTGGACACTTTTCATTTTATCCACGGATTACTGTTTTCAGTAGTCTTTGACAATACACATTTCCAAGCTCATTCTTTTGTTTATGATTTCTTTTGTTTTGCGACAAAGGTCACTTATGATATCGATAATTTAGTTCATGAGTAGAAATTCGAAGATCTTGCCTCATTCTCTTTACTGTGCTACTCTGCCTGCCCCCCCCCACTTGGGGAATTTGGCAGCCCCTAAGATGGATCCAGGCTTGCGTTCTCTTTTCATTTCAGTAATCGACTTCTAATCCTTTTGTCCGTCTGTGCTTGCAAAGGCAGCGGTTTTTCTGTTGGGAAGATCCCCCGATTTGACTCTGCTCTACTTTGCCCTATGGGAAACATTAAAGGTAAGTTATGTACATGGAACCACCAATCAAACTTTCCAAACTTTCGACAAGTGATACCCTTAGGTGGCCAAAGGTCAGACTTTGTTGGAAAATTTCTTTCATTATAAATAGTTTATAAGTGTTGTGCTTTAATATCTCTAAATCTCTCTATCAGGAATATGCAACAAGCAAGAAAGTGTCTTTGCCTATCTCATTTTTCTGGATCCTTGTTTGTGAATTAACACTGTTAACTTTTAAAATGTTTACTGTACTAAATTTTGTACACTCGGCATTTTGGGAGCCCTCTAACAAGATGCTATAACTGAAATTAACTGAATGGAATCTCAGGATTTTGACATGGTGATTGAGATTAAATATTTGTTAATATAAAGTTTATAATAATATTCTAAAAGGATTACAAATATTTTTTTTCATCGGGGAACAATCATTTTGACTCACACTGTATGACCATGGTTTTTGGAGTTTAGGTAAAATGGGCTAAAATGGTAAAAAAAAGGTCAATTTCTATTTGTACATGGGTCAAAATCAGTATTGCTGCCTCCAATTTTGGTTGAAAAAATGATAGAAGTTGTTCATCTAGCTTATGTGTCAAATAGGAATTATGTTTTGTACTATCTACAGTGTTAGTTATCATGTTATGTTACAAATAGGTCATAGGGCAACATGCAACAATTGGCGTTGACCTTCTTTCTTGAACCCTTATCTCCCATAAGTAAACAGTTAACATAATCAAACTATACTTTTTTTGGAGTCCTCTTACCTCATGCATAATTTGCAATTATTTAAAATATATCATATTAACTTTTATGTGACCCCTGTATCAATTGAATTTACCTTTTTAACCATTTTAGCCATTTTTTACCGCATACTCCAACCAATGGTCCCCGTAGTGTGGTACAAACTAATACATTTTGGATCCTATGATTAGATGGACCATATTTGGAATACTTTCAACATTATTGGGGCATTTTAAAAGTTTGGACCCTGGGTAAAACTTAATTGGCCCCTATTGAAAAAGTGATACCACAATTTAGATACTACCTACCTAGCGTTGATGTAAGAGGGTCCATATAAACTACCAAAGGTGCCAAACCTTGTCCTCACAGCTGTTTTGAAGGTCTCATTTATTATGACAAAACCCAGAATAAAACAAAATATAGCAACGGCGACACACTTTTTGACACTATTGATATTGTACCACTGACTCCCCTTTGTAAATTTTATTAAATTTCATTGTGGGCAAATATGATTTTTCTTTAAAATCCTAGGTTACCCCTCCTCTCTATGGAGAATGGGCATGAGAGGGCGCGCTATAACAACAAATCATGACCTGTGTAGACCTATATTGGCATATTCCCCGGCGAATGGATTTTTTCTGATTTTTGCAGAGGTATAGCTCTTGCATGTCCCTAGCTAAAACAGTTGTCAACTGTGTCCGCCACTGCTTAAAATTGCTTCTTAAATAAAAGAAACAATTTGCAATGGGGTCAAACAGCTGTTTTCTTCTGTAGTGGGGGTAAAAGAATTCCTTAATAAGGCCCCTATGATCTCCTGCTCCTGCTCTATAGTGGGTACACCCTGCAAAAGTATAGCTGGAATATAAGTGCAAAATGCAGCATTATGTGTCATTTTGAAATAAATAAACAAAACAAACAAATTGTTTTTTACATAAAAAAAAATATTAGAGCAGACTCATGTATTTTCAATCAACATGATATGTCTCACTTTAAAGGTGTTTGTAGACAACTTTTTGTGCCATGCCCGACCTTCATCCAGGGAACATACTTTGTCCAGGTGTTTCCAGACTACAACCTACTCCTCTATAGATGATAAATGTCGACATGGGATTCAATGCAGACCCAGTGAGCATGAGCAGAAAAGACTTCCCTCTACGATTGGTGCTTCTAGACACTGGAATTGTGGGACATCTAATTGGACCATGATATAAAGAACCTACCGAAGGTCTTTCTTGCAGTTGCTCTGGGAAATGGAATGCTATAAATTGTTATTTTTCTTCTTTGGGGGGGGGGGGGTTGGATAAAAAGAGCAGTACCATGACATTAGAAGTGTACCTACATCTGTTTTCTACTGTTCACTAATTCCACCATATTTAAGTTAGTTAGTCGTCAGTCAGTCAGTTCAGTCCGTCCAAGTTTTAAATTCCAGTTTTTATCCCAGTGAACAAAGGTGGCCGGATACACTCAGCAATCTGCTGTGTGAGGATTTATTGGAGGCAAAAAGATAATGTACCGGATGGACCTCTGACGTCAGTCATAAGACTCTGCATACTTGCCATTCGTCCTGTTTTTACCAGGTAAACCCATCTTACCGTGCTAAACGGGTCCATCGACTCTGAAGTTTCCATTGAATCTCTACGTCTAAAAGATAGAATAAAATTTTTTTTTGTTTTTTTTGTTGCGTCGGAAGTGAAATTGAGCCCTGTACCCTATTTAGAATACAAGACGGGCGCCTATACACGACGCCCCACTCGACCGGCAGAAGATCATTTTTTTATCATACTTAAATAAATACATTATGGAATAAAGCGCATACACACATAATCTTTTTCTTGATTGATGAGGTTACCTGATTAGCCCCTAGCCACTTCTAAGGGTCGCCATGAAATTAAGCTCCAAGTAGAACATAACCAACAAGCCATAAAATAAGAATAATTTCAGAATCAGTGCATTGTCAATACAGTAAGTGTGTTATTCTCACGAAAAAGAAAAGTATGCTTAGTATTTCAGTGAAAGGAGTGGTTTTCCCGCATTTTCTGTTTGCAAGATTCGGCATAAGCCCTTTGGGCACTTTGGTGTATAATGTGTGGTGTTTGTGTGGTCAAATGTTAACCCTACACTCTAGGTCTCTTGTGGTATCTTCACTCTGCAGAATAAGGGAAGTGTGAGCCTATGAGCAGTAAGTGCAACTAGGCATTAACTGGCATTCTTTACCCTGACAGATTTTTTTTTTTTAATAATTTTTTGAAAAAGTTTTTTGTTTTTTGAAACCCTTTTTTCACGATTAGTAGTCCCCCCAGCAATATACACTTGTTTCTGGTGCAGCCCCAGTTACACCCACCCCCTCTCAAAGTTGTGAGACTTTAGTACTAAAACAAAGTTTTCCGCCCTGTAAAACGAGGTGGCCGGATTCACTTCGCACTCACAGAACCGCCCTTAATCCTTCCTTCCACTTACCCGATTCAATGCTCCTCCATCCTCAACCCCACCATCCTACTCTCCTCCTCAGTTGCTTCTTCCATGTTCTTCTTTGGATGTCCCTCCCTCCTCAAACCTTGAACCTCAAAAGCCCTTCTTCAACATCCCATCATCCTCCTCGCAATTGCCCATACCAATGTACACTATTCGCCTTCGCAACCGGTCCACTGCCTCTTCCAAACCCAACATCGCACAAGTCCTCATCTTCATCCTATCCATCAACGTCACCCACACATTGCTCTCCTCATTGCTCTCTCTCTGTCCTCCTACCAGAATTCCCATTTCATTTTCCGCTCAGACAAACCACGTCTCGCTCCCATACAGCATCACGGATCTCACACAACTCTTATATTAACCATTCCTTCCTCTTCAAAGGATTCTTTTCCCTTGCAACACTCCCCACATCCCTAAACTTCACCTAGCCCATACCTCACTCTAGCGATCTCCGAGAATAATGGCGGAGAGAGAGAGATCACGACAGACTTAGCCTATAGGCAATACTTCCTGTCTGATCATCTTCCATCAGTAGGCAAATTCCCGGGAGCTGGAGCGCCGCTCCAGGAAATGTTAAAGTCTTGTATGGTGTCTATGTGAACATTGCAGTTTGCTGCTGAGGAAAGAACCAACTTTTTGCACCCCTGATCGCGATAGTACTATTATATTTAATATTTGTAGATTAAACAACCTGTGGCTAAGTGACAATTCACATCATCTCAAAGTTGCTATTTAAAACTACATCTCCATACCCAACTCAGAGTAAGCAGTGAAAAGGTTACAATAAAAAAGCATGATCACAAATTACACTAATCTTTTCCTAGGGTTGATGTTGCGGCAGTTGATGGTAAACCACGCAAGAGCCTCAGAGGGCCAGTGATATCGAGAGCTTCAAAGCTGCCATGGCAGTCCAGTCTTAGTATTAAACAAGCACAAAGAATCACCTTGCAACTGGGGACGGTGGTACCCACAGAATATATGTGTCTCAATAAATCTCATTTTTTGGTTCACAGAGTATAGTTTAAAGGGGTTTGTTCCAATTTATGGAGTGTGTTCTCACTTTATATGAGACCATGGCACCCTGCACATTACACCCCATCAAGTACGTGGGAACAAACTTGCGGTTTTGATGGTAGACGCAAATAATGAGTAGCAAAACCTTAGTCAATATTGTGTGCTAATATTGATGGTTAACCACTAAAAATGGTGATTTTTTTGTTTATATCTTGGGAATGAAATGGATTTGAGGGCTCAAATTTCAGGACGACAATGAGAAAAATCGACCTTTCATCTGATATCAAAATCGATCCTACTACCGGGTAAATCAGGGGCTAAGGTACCAATCACGATCCAGAACACGCACCTTAACATATAAATTGAAAAAGGTTTAGTAGTCTAACTGTCTTTGTAAATGCTTCTGTCTTGCATTTCCTTTTTTTAATGCAGGGTTGCAAAATAACCGAAGGCACCGAAGGCAATTGCCTCCGGTGCCCATACCATTGCATTGATCCCTAGGAAATTATCCTATTGTTTGGCTATTCTTTTACCATGTTAATTGCCTTCTAAAATGATGTGCCCTTCAATAATTGCCTAGAAATGGCTGTGCCCTCAGAAGCCTCTATTGTGCACCCTGGCTTGATGGACTCGTTGGTATACTTAACCCCTCCAAGGTCTACCACCTTTCTTGCAGTATCTCTGATTGGCTCGTTATATTTATATGACATAACAATAACATGATGTATTCTCTGAGTAACCAATCAAAATAGACCTTCTCTATAACCGTATATACCTTTAAGCAGGGCCGCTGAGAGATTGCGGGCCCGGGGAACCTTGGAGTTAGGGGCCCCTATTACGCATATGAGTCCCAAAGACCACTTTTAATCAATTTTTACGTGTCCTGGATTTTTTTGTATGGGCCCCCTATAAATGGGACACACAGTTCTAGTAAAGATGTTTTCACTCAACTTAATTGGGAACCACTTATAAATAGACAGAACTTATTAAACTTAAAAAATCTTAAACAATCTTGCACCTCCATATTTGGATAATATGTTCAGTTTTGTAATTAACAAGTATAACTTTCACCAAAGCCAAAGCAATGTCATTATTCCTGTTCCAAGAACAAATTATATAAAGCATAGTTTGTCTTACAGGGGTCCTATAAATTGGAACAAGCTGGACAGTGTTATCCAGAATTGTGTAACATTGTACACTTTCAAATATGAACTTAAAGAGGTTTCATTTCTGTAGATTACAAACTGTAATATACTTGATTTTCCTATAAAATTGATAATTGTATAACTGCTTATCTTGGTTTTGTTAAGATAAACTACTGTATTTAATTTTATACTTGTTTTGTTTATGTACATACATGCATGTTTCTGTTTATGCACGACCCCAAGGAATAACAACTTTTGTTGAATTGGGCTTCTGTGTTGAAATAAAGTGTAATAATAATAATAGGATCCTGGGTCTGGGATCAATTACCCCCTTTGACCTCCCTCTCAGCGGTACTGCCTTTTTAAGCCTTTCTTACCACTCAGATTGGCTGATTACATCATAGTAGCATCGAGGGTGAACAAAACAGTGATTTTAGGTTTATGCAAATGTAATAAAGATAGAAGATAGTACTTGTATAGTACTTGCAAGGATGTTACAGGTGCCTTAAGATTTAAAAACCTAGTATATTTTTTTTTATTACAGATGCAAGTTGGCCAGCTTATTCAAGACTTGCTCAATCTCTTCATCAGGCATAAGGTAAGAGGATATGTTCAAAGTATAAGTTCCATTGTTTGTTACATTCACATGAATATAATACTCAATTTCCTGCATGTCTAAGGAAACCTTTTACAAGGTCGTACCTTCAAAATAATGCAGCATACATTTAATCTTTAAGACCCGAGGGAAACTAATCTATACTACTAAAAAATGAGATCTGTTTGGCTGTGCATTTCGCTATGCTTTGACATATGGACTGATATTTGGCATGAAGGTAGGGGAGGGCGGCCCGACCTTTGTTTTGCAGGGTTTCAGAGTGACCGAAAGGTCAAAGGTCTTCCAGATGTCAATTTGCATATAAATGCCCTATAACCACCAAATTTGGTCAAAAGGACTGCTGACTTGAGCACAGAACAAATCTGAGGTCAAAGGTCACACATAGGTCAAAGGTCACACATGGGGATTTCATTATGCTTGGGCTGATATTTGGCATGAAGGTAGGGGAGGACAGTCCGTTTGTTTTCAAGGTTTCAGAGTGACCCAAAAGGTCAAAGGTCATCTAGTGGTCAATTTGCGTAGATGCCCTATGACCACCAAATTTGGTCAAAGGACCACTGACCTGAGCACAAAACAAATCTGAGGTCAAAGGTCATGTAGAGGTCATCCAGCTGGGCAAGAAATCCAGGTAATCGCGAACGCCGGGTAACCGCATAGTAATATTAACAAGTATTTTCATATCATTATTTGTAACCAATATAATTAATGAAACATGGTCATTTAAAAGATTAAAGACAGTGTAAAATTGGCAAATCAATATGAAACTTAGTAACTGCAAGAGAAGAATGAAAGGGGCATTTTGTAATCCATAACCTTGCATGCCCCAATATGTGTATAGAGAATAACCGATATGATCGGTATTCTTGAAATTGGGCCGATTATGACGTTATCGGTATCTGATCGGTATCGGCAAAATTCCTATTTTTTACCGATTTTTCTATACCGATTAAATTAATATCAAAGAGGTCCAAACTTGAATGAAAATTGTTCCAAACTGATGGCCAAACGGTGAAAATAAATCGAAACTGAAACAATTAATTTATTATTTTGTGTACACAAGAGTGTGTATGTTGTTCCTAACTTACTATTTCGCCGTTTTAGTGGTTTACCTAAATCAGTCTGCTACTTTCTGGCAGCTTTTGGCTGTCGAAAACGGCGATGATAACACAAAAAAGGCTAAGAATGAACCGATTTTGAAATTTTAAAATCTGTAATCGGTATAACAGATATTAGGGTGATCGGTAAGACACTATATGTGTACATCATCATGTGTGCTGATTCCAGCTGCTCTGGAAGAAAATCATAATTTTGTATTTTTTTGGGCACTGTGATACAAACATTCGCTCATAACATTCAAAATATCATCATAATCAACAAAATTTTGGAATTAAACTTTTCTCTGACACACCCACACACACACTTTTAATTATGCATGCAGGCAGGGATGCATGCATGTGCACACAAACACAAAAGCACATTTAGAGCTGTAGTAAAATCCAGAGGGTGTTTTACATCCCCATAATTCATTGCAATGTGCCCATACCGTACTATATGTCATAACTAAAGGTGGTTGTTCCGATTTATTTGTCTTTTTTTCTCTACTGATATGAGAGCCTGGCACTTACACATACCCCCCATCAAGTTCCGTGGGAAACAAAGTTACATTTTCATTATTTACTTCATGATAATGAAATAATAAAAAAAATAAAAAAAATACTGTGCTAATAAAGTGGTAACCACTAAAACGCGTTTTGTTTGTTTATTACTTGGGGATGAAATGGATTCGAGGGCTCAAATTTCAGAGACCATGAGAAAAATAACGGCTTTCATCTTATATCAAAATCGATACGTTTCCGGTAAATCAGGGGGGTCTCAAAGACGATCGGAACA
This sequence comes from Ophioderma brevispina, assembly GCA_023653785.1. Lineage (NCBI taxonomy): Eukaryota > Metazoa > Echinodermata > Ophiuroidea > Amphilepidida > Ophiodermatidae > Ophioderma > Ophioderma brevispina. The sequence continues at coordinate 25,647 of JAMKCH010028172.1, forward strand.
CGCCCCTTTAAGGATAAAAAGTGTTCCAATAAGTTTAAGCACAACAAAACTAGTACCCTAATGCACTTGTCAAGTTCAATCCCGTGGGTCCGCGGGCGCCTGTGGTGGGGTCCCGGGTCCGAGGTAGCGGGGTATAGCCCGGGACATAGCCGGGCATGTGTACACGCTGAAAGTATTGCCCCGCAGCCGGATGTTAGCCTTACTTGGGCGGCGTGGGATGGGTCGTAGCTTGTCCCGGCCGCCCCTGCCGTGACAATCATTGATGATAGCTGGGACTTAAAGCCCGGGTAGGTACAAAAAATTTTCCCGCTCCGCCGGCATAAACGCATTTGTCACACCATATAAAACAGGCTATCATGAGCAGTATCGCCCGTCAAATACTGTAGTATATCACCATTTTATATAGGTACCATTGCCGTTCAGATCTCTTCCATGTCGTGTAAGGCAAGCCATACAAGTAGCACACACACAAGTGTGTTAAAATTTCGGGCTCCGGTTCGTGGTGCGCACGCCGTCAGCGATCCAAAATGGTAGTGTGGATTTATATAGCTAGACCTGTTTTCGCATAGCCGGGACCGATCCGGGATTGTACAGAGTTTTTAAAAACAGCCCCCGCCCCCCATTGGGCCGAGAATATACGGGGATTGGCACACCGAAGCCCGGCTAGCATGGGCCGGGACATAGCGGGAGATGTACAAAAAATGTAAGCCCGGCGACCCGGATTTTCCGTGCTACTTTTAGATCGGGGACAAAGGCGGGGTGTCACGACAGCAATGTACATTCCCCGCTAAGTCCCCGCTAGTCCCGGGACCCCCAGGGCCGGGATGGAATTGGGACAAAGGGCAAATTACTAGCACTTTGTGTTCTAAACAAGTATCAAAAGTCAGGTTTTTGTGTGTTAAGAATAGATTTTGGGGATCACATAACCTTTGAGGTGAAATTTCCCAAAACTGGTGTATTGTGGGATGGACTCAATACAGTCTCTCACGAGTAAGATCAATGCATGTTTTTTCTTTTTAAAGAATAAATCCTAATCATCATCATTTGTATATTGTTTTCTTAGGTGAAATTTGAGAGTAACTTTGCCTCTATACTCCTAGCTGTCATGGTCCTAGAAGGACTTGGTAGGTCACTAGACCCTCATCTGGACATATTGGAAGCTGCCAAACCAGTACTGTTAGGAAGATCTGTATAAACAGCAGTGTGCCTGTTCCAATGTATGTTGAGTAGATCGACAATCTCAGGAAGATAATCATCATAACCAAGCCAAGAGAAACAGGTGAAGGTTAAGTGCTACAAATTTTGAAGCACTAGCCATGTTTTGTGACCAAAAATGTAATGGTGACAGTCTTTCTTCTACTGAAATAAATGTGTTTTAACTGAATTTTGATGTAGCTAAAATTCAGGATTTTAAAGGTGCAACGAGATATTTTTAAGGCACCCAAATATTGTGTCATAATAGTAATCTCATATAGACTAGACACTCAATAGATTTCTTACCGTGTATTTGGCTACAGAAATGCCTTAAAAGAGAGAAAAGGGTGATTCTGATTTGCTTACATTTCAGTTTAAAACATAGGCTGAATTTCGTATTTACTCCTATACGAAATTAGAAATTTCACAATTTTTGAACGAAAGAAACACTTCTCAGCTTAATTAATCCTTTCAGATGGGGTTATTTTTTATGGAAAGCTTTATATCATCAGGGCAAAAATTAGTACTTCAGATTTTTTAGGGACACCTGATATGTGAAATCTCTCGTTGCACCTTTAAAGGGCCATGGTCCGATCACTAATAGCCTTGCCCCCAGAACCCCAGTTTTACTGGAAGTGGTAAACATTTTGGTATTGAATGAAAGCTACTATTTTTCTCATTTACCCTGGGAAATCTTAGGGCTAAAGGATGTTTCCTTTGGAAGAGCGAAAATGTGCCCCATTTTGGCCGACCAATAATTTACACAGTACTCACGGGGCTTATAAAATCATATCAAAACGGACTGAAATATCGGCGCATAACTTTACAGATGGGGTTTTGGGGTGAAGGCCCTTCTATCAAGATGAAACTTCATATACTTGAATCGGGACATCCCCCTTTAATTGAATCAAATTGCAATTGAAGCTGACAGTGTAATATTATTTTGTAATCAAATTTTAACCTCAGACTTTGTTATAGTCTCAGATTTGAATATTTTATTTTTATTGCTATACCTTGGTTAGTAATGACAGAGCTTTTAAAAGTTCTAGCTATTTTCAGCATATGTGCAGACATTCCTAAATTAGGGTGAAACTACTCACAGTTACTGTATCTGATATGATGTGCATTATTAACAGAAGTGCGCTACACACAATGCCCGTCATCAGGACACATCTGTTAGTTGATTCTTTGATTACATGACGACTATTCACTTGAAATTCTGGTGTAAAGCCAAAAATTCAACAAAGTAGAAAATTGCGGTATGTTTTGTTGTGGGAGAAAGTTTCAGAATTACATGTTGGATAAGTCAAAGCTGTAGTGTCATCCTATGTGCCACTAAGGCAAAAACAAATAGTGTTTTCCTCAAGTGAAAACAGGTTGGTCGGTCGGTTATTCGGATAAGCTCGTCTGAAGGGGGGGTAATGATAATCATCATCTGACCAACTACCCATATAGAGCAGCAAATCAGTTGAAGCTGTTAAACAAATAACGATGTGCGCGGAGTGGATTGAAATGTCCATTGCAGCCAGTGTACTGATAAGGTGCTTTTCGAACGCGGGCAGGACGATTACCTTTTTCTTCAAAATGGGTAATTGTTTGTAATTTCTATGATGACATTGTAAAACTAATCTTTATTACTAATTACAGCCAAATCTTTTGTTTTCCGTCGTGTATGAATTAGGTAAATAACTGCGCATTTACTTGTCTCAAAAAAAATGGGACAATAATGCACTTGCGCTGAATTTTAATGCTGGTCCAATGCACCGCTCCTGCGGAGCTTGTGACATGGAGAGCATCAAAATTCTTGGCGTGCGTTGCAGCGATTTGGTCCCATTTTTCCGCATGGAAGTAAAGTGGAACCTTATAACGTATAATCAAAAACATTTGCAGGAAAATACAACCTCCCCCCTCCAATTCTTAATACGCTCACCGTATACTGGACACTTATCGGGGGCTTCAACATGTTTGGAAAACTTAGATTTGAAAAAGTCCTATTTCCTGAGTGATATGCAATCATTCATACAGTTTGCAAACGTTAATTGAAAAATATTGGGTGTGAAAGTAAGCTTATAACTCTCCAGATACTAGGCCCCGTATTCCAAAAAGGTGTTTTAGCGCATGGTTTTAAGCTAACGAACGTTTATATGTGAGATAACGTATCGCTTAAGTAAACCCATTCCAGAAAGGATTTAAAGTTAAATGCAATTTACTCCGCCAAAATACATCGAAATTTAACTAGGTACGGGCTAGTTTAGAAGTGGTTTTAGTGTGTGTTTCCGTCAAGTGCCACTGGCTCATTGCACAGTCCAGTTGACAACAGCTAATGGGCATAACGTTCTCGCACAGTTCGTTTGTAGCACCTTAACACGCTAGGAAAGCATGGTACACTTGTTGCGCTCAACCATCAAAAAACAATAGGACCTTTTAACACTCACGTTAGTGTCTAATTGAATGACGACGATGTACTATTGTTATTAAAGCTTTTGTTTAAGAAAGAAAAGGGTTTAGAATTTTTACAACGCGTTTTGCTGTTTAAACGAAATTTAAATTACCGGGCGATGTTTAAGAGAAAATAGCGTTAGTTTAAACAAGTTTTGGCAGAGGGCCTTAATGTTGAGAATGAGGATATACTGTACACATTGTTAGAAAAAATGCGGGATTAAAGTCAGATTCTGCCACCACATACTCAACATGGGCCAGTTTTTCCGTTTTGTGAGGCTGCCGAATTCAAGGTGGTGGCACAATACAAAATTATTCCAGAAATGCAATGTATTCTCAGACAGTAATTTATCTGAGAGTACCTTGATTGTAGGAAAGGTATAAGGAAAAACAGAATTGAGTCTTTTTTAGGACAGTTCTGAAATGCTGAGTTTTGGTGAAAGCCTAAATTTAAGTTTATTAGAAAATGAACTAGGTAATGAATGTGTATTGTGACTCTCTAAGTTTCAAATATAGATTGATAATTGTTTAATTTGCGAATTCCATCTCCTCTATATTGATAATCTTGTAAAAAGAATTGGCAAACTTACTCAGCCACGCGTTTCTTAATATAAGTTAGTTAAACCAAAGTTTTTCAATCCGGTTTTGTCCCCATAAACCGGGGTGGCCGGATACACCTCAGACTCAGCAATACTGCAGTGTAGAGGATTATTGGAGCAAAAGATAAATTGACCGGGTGCCCTTCCTGATATCTATCCACAGTTACGGAGTGGCCTAGCTTTGGGCAACCACTCCACCATGCAGGGCAGCATGGCTGGATGGCCACCCTAGCTCTCCAAAGCTGATTATGATGCCCTTGTAGGTAGGTACTTCTTTTTCATTCTACCAGGGTAAACCAGCTACCCTCCACATTAGATTTCGTGACGAAACCTGTGGGGGTGTCGGTTAACTGCCGAATGGCCATGGGACAGGTAAGACTGGTTCCAGGAATACCAGTGCAGGCCCTAAAAGGAAAATATGACATGACTTTTTTTCAAAGGCACTAAAGAATCACACAAGAAAACTCTCAAACAAATAAAAGAATATAAAGGCAATGGTGGCAAAAGAGACAAAATACAATCCATGGTGGCAGGAAATTAACACAGATTTGAAAAGACAATTATAGGCCGAAATGAGGTGAAGAGGAGGGTTTGGTTTAAAGAGCATTACCCGCAATCTAAATTGTACAAGCTGAAATTGAAATTCAACTGAGCCTTAACATTTAATAACAATCAGTGGTATTTTGCAAATGGTGATTGATAAAAAAAATGGACTGCAACCAGTTTATGAAGTTGATTGCAGTGGTGTTTAATAGTAGAATGTTGAATTATTCTATAACAATATTTCACCTCTCCCCTACATAGCGAGTACCACATTTGTTATGTTCAAATAGTATCATTTACTGATTCTACAACTATTAGTGTGATGAATATAGACATTTTCTTGGTAAGTTCCATAAAAAGTATGATATAACACGATAGATAACGGCAGAGGATAAAACCCAATACCTATTTCCCGAATGTCAATGAAGATCACATACCACAAACTTACCACAAATTGTAGACTCTGTCACTATCATATTCCACAAGATTACCACAAATTACATTGGGTGGTATTTTGGTGGTCGAGAGCCTCTGGTAGGGTTAAGTCAAGCCCCTGTGGAGGTGTGAGTTAAGGTAGGATCATCGGATAAAATGGTCTCACAGAAAAATGACCATAAAAAATCAAAACCCCTGAATCAATTTAGCCAATCTCTGATATGGTAAGGATTGAACTCTCCTCCACAATTTTTTGCAGTTTCAAGACTGCATGAGTTTGTGTAGTGTTTTTATTTATTTTTTTAAACTTCATTAATTTAACGAATAAATAAATTTTTCCCAGCCTAAATGGAAGGGGCTTTAAGCTGAAACTTTAGGGAACAAAAATAACTAAAATAATCAAGTTAATTTTAGAAAAAAATATTTAGGGAAATATAATTTAGGGAAAATTACACAACACCTATTATTTAAAATAGAAACATCACCACGGGAGTTGTAGTGTCTTCTAGGAAAAGTTATGAAAAGGGAATACAAAAAAGTGTGTTGCGACAACTGTCTTTGTTTTGATGACACACAACAAAGAAAAAAATTGTAATGGATTTTTTGAATTTTCGTTAACCATTAAAAACAAAACACCAATCTTTATAACTCAATCAATTCTGAGAAATCATTGAAATAAAAAAATGGGTAGTTTTTCACAAAATTGCCCCCATTTGTGGTCATTTTCTATACTGCAAAATCCAGCCCCGTACAAAGTCTTACTGGGAATTGAAAAAGCATTAATCGACCATATCTCTAAAATGCCTTATTTGGAAAAAATTACAAATTGGCAACATGTTTCTTTCCCATACCAACATTTCATGAGAATTTCAAAAAAGATCTGGGCACATAAAGCCGTAGACGATAATCCTACCTTAATCATATCTGCAGACACCGTATACTTTGATGTAGTGAATTGGATGTTCATGATTCCAAGTAACATGAACTGTAAGTCTGGACTACTATGGCATGATTTTTACACCCAAAATTGAGAATGCACCTAGTAAAAATGTAGTATGTTTTGACAGATAAGGGACTTAGGGTCACCATAATTTGCTTACCTGGATGTGGGACGATACGATGTTCAGTGCTGCAGAAATGGTACCAGTATTTGGGTTTTAAAACTAATTTCGCACCCTGGCATCGACAGCTGCACCGGTAAAGTGAAAAGTAACATCAACTGGAAGTACAAAGGAGATCTAATTGATCCAAACAAAAAACAGTACTTAAATGAAAAATGATACATGGATGCCAGATATGAATTTTGAGCCTTAGAAGCCACTAATTTGATACAACTAGGAGTTTTAAACTTCACAGACAATAGTAGTTAGTTAGGTAGTTAGTTAGTTAGTTCCGAACCAAAGTTTAAAATCCACGTTTTGTCCCTGCTAACGAGGTGGCCGGATACACCTCACACCAGCAATACTTGCCTTGTGTGAGAGTGAGAATTCATTGGAGCAAAAGGTAATTGACCGGATGCCTTCGTGACGCAAACGTCAGTGAGAAGCAATGTTAACCCCAAAATGTATCACAATTTTGGCCATGCTGATATGGGATTTGTCACTTTGAGTTAAAAGACACTAATCAAGTGGCTTTTACTAATCACCCTTATATAATGTAATGCCAATGAAAATACATGTAACATAGATTTTTTTCAAAAATTAATTTTTGATATTGTCACCTTTGGAACTTTATTTATCTCAGTGTTATGAGGAGCACTACATTGGATTCTCTCCTTATGATGAAAGGGACATTGAGAAAGTGCCTGGAACTCGTGGGTCATAATAATAATGATTTGGGCAGACAATAAAATATTTTTTTTTTTAAAAACTTTGTTGTACCTGGCAGTACATGTCAACCTCACCTGCTTCTATCTGTGAACTTTCATTTACGATTTTGCTACTTTATCCCAGAATGATGGATTATCCCGTGCTGGCCATTCATCATCCGGTCCTGAATCCTGTGACCAAACGTGAGCAGTCTTATGTTCATCCTTGTTTTGTCCAAGGCTTGTTGTTCTGTATGAAAAACCACCAAACACAAAATTGTAATGATCAAGAAGAAACACCAAACTTCTAGAACAATTTACTGATCAATGATCAATCATGTTAAATTGATCAAATTATTGAAATGAATTAATAAGATACATGACAGTCTGAGTTAATAATTGTTGGATATAATCGAATACAAGCGCGCGTTGACTGCGTTTGACCCAGGAGGAACATCACACCTTGTTTTGCGAGGCGTAATTGGTTAAAGTATTTCTGAAAACTCACCGTTAGCTTGTCGCTCTTACATGAGTGTGCGTATCTGTCCAAATCAGAAGCATTCTTGTAGGACTTTTACTAGTCACTTTGCATTAAGCAAATTTTGTGAAATTTTACAATTTGTGTTCCTAAATTGTTGTTTTATTTAATTCCTTTAAGTTTCTATTGTTACCTTCCCAAGTTTATACTAATACACTAACGGTATGAATGTTTGCTGTTATTTTCGCAGTAACTGTTTGTTCCGGAAGGCGTATGAAAAAAACTTTGGCGTTGAAATTACCAACGCTATTGTCATAACCATGCTATCCCCCACACTGCGCGGGGTGTTATAACAGCGGTTCCCTGGCTTTGTACATGTTAAATAATTAAAGTTTCACAGGCCTGACCTGTCTGGTGTCCTGCAGGGTTCCATCCTGGACCTTAACTGTTTTGTAATCATGCGGAATGCCATTTTAGAATCAGGAAGAGTTGGCGTTTCTATGAGGCATCCAGTATTTTACGGTGAGATAGTTCCCGGGTAAACGTGCTAATAGTGACGAGAGGGTAATTTCTACTGGAGCAAGCTTTCGGGACAAACTAGGCTGACTTCAATTTGCGGTAGGATCCCTCACCCGAGTCAATATTGCAATGGCAAGTGGATTGACCCGGATGATAGCACAGTCTGTGATATGGCCATATAGAACTCCTTATCTAGGGTTAGTATTTCCTTTACAGGTGATTCACGAGATTTCGCCCAAAATCTGATGTCTATAAGCGAGATGCTTAGTTAATTCCCCCCAGCGCCGAGTATTACGCTATAAAACACAATGAGCACGGCGTGCACTTGCAGTCGTTGTGCTGCTCCATGCGTCAACCTGTGTGTTGTTGATCAAATTGTAAGCCGCGCCGTTGCTTCAGTGACCCAGCCATTTCCGTTTTTCTCTACTGAAATGCGCAACTGATGTGAGCGGGGCTAGTTTCTATTGACGTGATCCGGTCTGTTCTTGGGTAAAAATCCTTCCCAAAACAGAGTTTGCCATAGAGGATTTCTCCCTGGTAAAAACTAGGCAAATACACAGAAGTCTTTTTCTATTAACCATTTTAATTCTTTACCTTGTTTCTTCCGGAAAATATTGCTCAATAGAAAAACCCTTGAGTATTCTCCACGTTAATACAAGCGTCATGGGTTCTTACATACATCTTAGTTGCGATTGACCTTCCTCATCATCTATTACCTTCTAAGAACATCCATTTTCCCTGAAGTTTCGCTAATCGAGTTCTGGTCTGTATTCTTTGAAGTTTCGGTGTTTCAACTATCTACGTTTCTTCTCATGTGCTGTCCTCATATGCACTATCGATGTGTCTGCTTGCAGGGGACAACATTAGTATTCTGGGCAGTAACAAGGTAATGACAACATTAGTGTTGGGCAACACACACATCCACACTCGGTATACACGACATCACTTTGTGAAACAATCTATTGTCCTTTCAAACTGCATGAGGATGTTCATAAATTTCCTTCAAGAAAGAGAGTCAAGTTCAGCCTTTTCACATGTATAAATACCCTTTTACCTTTCTTTCATACACTTTCCTGATATTTGATCATACGTTATTCCCACAGATGTGTTTTTTGCCATAGAATATTTGAAGAAAACAATGGCCACATCTTCCCATTTGCTGCCTTTCATTCTTCTGGGCGAATTCTCGTCTAAACATCACATCAAAGGAAAAGCTTTGGTTATTGCATCAGAGTTATGGAAGTCAAACAACCACTAGATTTCATACAAAGGTACCATTCAACATGTTCATACAGTGCCAGCATTTCTGTAATGCAGGAGAAAAGATAAAATAAATTTTACAAGAAAAAATGTTGTGTTCTTGATGAAATGGCACTAGAATGTCAAATGGCTGCAAAATAATCACTGACTTAATTGTCGGGTCTGCGGGGTCTACTGATTCTAAGGTCGTGTTCCTCAACTATAACCGGGTTGCTCGGACCTAGGTCTGAGTCCACGATAGAAGTGGGGTCGGCCCACATTGATTTCGCGTTCTCACTGTCGCGATATAGTACCCCATCCGTGCCAACGCCGATGTAGTATCGGGCCCACTTACCTGGATGTTGTTCCTTACATCCCGTCCCGTGATAAGTTTTTATTTTGCAAAAAAATTGATCTGCTGCTGTTCTCCTGTTGACTACTTGAATGGAAACAAATATGATTCTCTGATGAAAATGTTGATGTAAAACATCTTTTTGTCGAACAAGACAAAATCGTCCTACCTAGGCTAATCATTTCCCTGATCTTTTGATAAATCGTGTGATGGCGCGTGACCGTATCCATTTTCAATTCATCGTAAACCCGGAAATCTCATGTTTTTTTACGCGTTATGGATGTCCGTCAGCCCGCTTTTTCACCGCGCTCTTATCGCTAACAGAATCTCCTCAATAATCCGTTGTTTTTATACTTAATGAAATATATGATACAAATAGAGAAACTTAATCAGGAAGTAAATGTGTAGAGTTTTCCGGTTCATTTTGTGAATTCAATGTAGTAAAATATGGATTTTTGCGGGGATTGTGTTTGCGCATAATTTGTCCTTGCTCCCCGGTCCTTGATCACAGCCAGGCAGTGGTTTTGCGCGGTGATATGGTGAGCCGGGCCCACTTTAACGCTGTATAAACAACGTTCCCACTGTGCATTTGGTACCACCCCACGTCCTAGTCCCGAGACTACCTACCTGAGCTGGTCTCGGACCCGATCTCTCGGATTTATTCCAGTCCACTTTAAACGCGTTCCCACTAGGCAAAGAAGTGGACGTCGAGTACCACGTCCTGGTACCAAACATCATAGTGGGAACGACGCCCTAAGGCAAAAATCGGAGTGGTTTTGGTATGGACTGGAAATGAGATAATGTCAAGAGGTGGGATCACTCCATTACTTTGGATTCGGTCGTGAAATTGTTTATGCATAGTGATAACAAGGTACCAAGAAGATTTTTTTATTTATCATCTTCGGATCTATAGATGGGGTTTTAGCAAGTGATGTCATTTTCGGAGAGACCATCAATTCTGTTTAGCCACGAAGGCTATCCCATAACTTAAGGACAATGCCCACAAAAATACAGTAAAGTATTGATTTCGATTCTGCCAAAAACATAAGTTTGATGAAAACAGTCTATTTTATGTAACACTCATTTATCATGTAATCTTCAACAAAACCAAATTACCATTGTTACAATCAATAAAGAGTTCGGTTACTGAAAATCAGTCCATATCAATGTCTTAGTTCATGAGGATAATGACTTTTAATTATATTGCATATCATAAAACCCATGGCATATAATTGGCAAGGGAGACTCGACTGGAAGTTTCTCGGAATAAATTGTAATTAAAACTTACTTGCACTTGTGTTTTTCATGGAGAATCAAATGTGCTTTAACTACAAATGTTGTTAGTACGTTAAAACCATGGTAACTTGCTGATCAAGTCAACTTTGGTCTTACACCAGCTCTCTTGACTGTCACATCTAGGAATTTTTGAACGATAATTTCCACATTACACTACTCTTTTTAGACTTGAATATATATTTATCCATAATTAATCTTTCACCTTTATTGTTTGGTTAATTTTTTGGGGACCAAAGTCTGTTGAAAGACCATGTTATTCTATATGTCACGAATCTATCTGTATGTGGTTCAAAAGGGCCAGCCAGGAATTTTAGGTGTCTGCAAACTAGACATACTCCTCCTTTGACGTCCAAAGAAATGTTTTTCTGAAGCCTATTTATACCCTCTTCACAAGCAAGGAAAGATTTAACAGAAGCTTCCAATTTTTTGAATGATTTATGTTGAATTAGAGTTTTGGTGGCTGCAGATGATGCCTTAAGGTTTTATAAAGTGGGTTAATTTCTTGAAATTCATCAGTCGCATTGAAAACTATTACAAGTCATTTGTTAAAATTCAGTATCTAAAAAGATGTGTTGTGTAGTAACTGTGAGCTAAAAATCTGAATTTTTCAAAAAAAATTTTCAAAAAATCAAATTTGAGAGGTTCACTTGTACAGAGTGCAAATTCAATTACTACAATATCATAAAAATAATGCAATTATTTGAGGGAACTTAAAATGTTTAAAATAAGGAATATGTATGGTTGGTTGTTAATAGTACGGCAAAGTAATTGTATAAAAGCTCATTGGAAGCAATGAACCTAGAACCTTATGATGCCTTTTTAAATAATGAATGTAGCATTAAACACTATCAATACTGTTCCATATTTCAAGGAAACCTCCCAAATCACTATCACCATTTTAAAAGGCAAAATTACTCTAAATATACCTTTGTACTCTTTGCCTACGATTCTACACGTAGAGCCACTCTTTAGTAGTAGTCGTAAGTAACGTACAAACAACAAAGTTTTCCAATCCGTTTTTGTCCCCGCGACAACCGGTGGCGGATTCACCTCACTTCGTAGCAATCGCCCTTACTCCCTCCTTCACTTCGGCCCGATTCAATGCATCCCCCATCCTTAACCCAACCCGTCCCACTCTCCTGCTCCTCCACATGCTTCCTCCATGTCCATTTGGGTCGGCCCCTCTTATCTTCCTCAAACACCACCTCAAACTCAAGCCCATTTTTAAACATGCTCCTCACCTTCTAAGCACGTGCCATACCATCTTACACCATTCCGCCTCCGCCAGTCGGTCAGCCGCCTCTTCCAAACCCACTCGGCATCAAATCCTCAGTCTTCTTCCTATCCATCAATTTCACACCACACATAGCTCTCAATCTAACCATTGCTCTCTCTGCCCTTAACTTCTCAAAATCCCCATCGCATTTTTCACTCAGGAACCATGTCTCACTCCATACAAGCATCACGGATCTCACACAACTCCTATAAACCATCTCCCTTGCACATCTTCAAATGAAATCTTCTCCAAGTAACAACTCTCACATTCCTAAACTTCAATTAAACTTCACCACACCCATACCTTATCTGGCGTCACAGCTGCCACATCCCACCACCCCCCGCACTAATCCTGTCACCTGGTATTTGAACTCCTCACTGTTTCCTAACCTCATCACACCAACTTTTCCACCTCCTTCCCACTCCCTCAACTCCCTTCTTGCTCTTCCACACACAAAGTCCCTTGCCAACCTTGGGTCACTCTCTTCATCTTTGTCATCTTTGTGCATCTCTCCATTATCCATTTACCACATTTCTCACACCACACTGAGTTGCCCTCACCCGCTTTCCACATATTCCACAGGGGTCCACCTTACTCACTAACCACGCTCCCCCTCCTCCCCACTCACCATCACTTTAGGTCTTCCCAGTTTTACCTCATGCCCTTAACTTCTCCAAATGCCTTCCTCCCTTCCAAACTTCTCCCTCAATCCTTCCATTGTCTCACGCATTACAACTAAATCATCAGCATACAGCATCCCACTCATCAAACGTCTTTTGCACTCCGTAACCACATCACCCACAATTGCAAACACCAACGGCGACAGCACGAACCTGATGCACACCCAACCTTCACCTCAAACACTCCTCAGACACCTCAGACCCTACTCTAACTCTTTTTTTGCTCCTTCATACAGACTCCTCACGCTCTAACACCACTTCTGGTATGTCCCTCTTCCTCATTGCCCCCTCCATCACTTTCCTCTTACTGGATCAAGGCCTGTCTCCAGGTCCCAACAAGCACATATACACTTCTTCCTTTGCTCGATATTCCTCTTGCATCCTCCTCAAAATGACACGCATCCATCGTTCCCTTCCCTGGCCTAAAACCAATTTGCATCTGCAATCTCATCCAACTGTCACTATCCTCCGCTTCTGTTCCTATACCCTCTCCACAATTTTTCATCGCATTCTCCAACAACTTCACACCCCCCTATAAACTCACCACAGCTCTTCAATCTCCCTTTTCCCTTAAAATTGGAACTAACACACAGCTCATTGCATCACCCTTTCCCTTAAAATTGGGGGGGGAACTAACACACCTCACAGCCCACTCCACCGCATGGCCTCCTCCATCTAACACCCTCTGAACCAACAAAAAATCTTAAAATAACACACATACACACACCTAAACAGTCACATGATGCCAATTCAATTTTACAGAGTACAGGGACTGGTGCAACAATTTTGAAAGTTTGTCATACCAAAAGACCTCTTTCTTTTTGGCAAATTTGTCCTTCTGAAATGCCAATTTGTATCCATTGGCCGTCGCTCACCCATAAGACCCCTATTTCTTTCAGTCCTCTTTCCAACTGGTTTGCCCCCTTGAAACCCAGCCTTTACACCTATATCCATGTGGCCCTCCCCCCCCCCCCCGAAACAGAATACATCCACAGAACATAAACACATATTTATCTCCTTTACCAAGACCGCCTCCTATCTTACTAGGGGTCTTAAGTGCACTAACCTCATACCCTCCTGCGTTTCTTGTTCTTCTGTGTTCCAGACAAGCAGCATTATGTTTTTCAGAATCTTCCATCCTAACTTTGTACCCAGCGTTAATGCACAATAAAACCAAGGGGGTGAATCCCATTCAAAAACAGTCGGCCGTGCTGGGGCGCTGAAATTTTTAATATTGCAAACGGAAAACTTATTAGTTTGGGTGCTTGTATACACACATAATTCAATTCGATCCAAACAATCCGGCAAGATATCATTGATTGGATGTTTGGGTGCTATGGTGGTTAATTTTGTCCTACCCATGGCCACACAACAATAATCAACGTCAGTCGTCTTGATTTACATAAACCTCCTCAATGATACATCTTTTCACCTAGCGCGCCTAAGCACCTAGCGAGTGAGCACCTCTAACACATACATCAATTTGTATCACTACCGATTAAGTGTATATGCAAGCGGCAACCCACAGTATGGTGGGACAAAGGAGGCAGCCCATTGCTTTCTATTGTTTGGTACTCTGTTTTCTTTGCTGGTCGGCAAACATGCTGTAGACGCTGAATTTCTAAGATGACGTAACGTTTTGCGCGTCTCTCATCTATATAGAACCTTTCTTTGAATAAAACATGCCCCTGAGACAGTGACATGAGTTTTTGTGACCATGACATGATTTTTAAAAGACCAGGACATGAGTTTTGTTGTCTGATAAGGGCTACTTGATGGCTAAAGTCTTCTCGGCTGTCCATTTCTATTCTTTGGAGGTGTCATTATTTTGGGTTATGCTGTCCTCTGTTTGTATTTGTTTGGTGGTTTTCTGTGTCTTATGTTCCATTTCTCTTCTTGGTGTTCCTGGTATCTGCGGTTCCATTTTCTTTTGCTGGTTCCTGTCGTCTAGTGATTATATTTCTTTGGTTTTTCTCAGTTCTATCTGGTTTTATTCTAAATTGTCCTTCACGATTGTTTTATAGGATCTGGATCTATTTACTCTACACTTTGGTCAGCCGCTTCACTATTTCTGTCAATCATTCTGAAACATAATAATGATAATATTAGAGAGTTTTTAATTGAGGATACAAGAATTTATTTCGGTCTCGCTATGAGTTTTGGAAAATATGCGCTTGTCGCTCATATCCGGCGACTCGCACAATATTTCAAAACTCATACTTGACCGATAAATTTCGTGTATCCCTTACTCAATCATCCAATCTTATATCAGTATCGCTAACCAAGTTCCCTTTGCTGACGATCTGCACTTGTGTCAGGCCTACGCTCCACCAATATATTACCTGCAAAATCTCAGCTATAGTCAATTGCTGCTATCAAAAAGAGGTCCCATGCGAATTGACATCTCCACTCGGTGTTGTTTCCCACCACTTTCACCGTCATCCCTCGCTTCCGGTATTCCCAGCACATAACCATCCCCCTCGATCTTTCACAAAGGACAAACAGCACATACGTGGTCCACTAAAGCAAAAAAAATAATGACAACAATACCTATTATGGAAAAAATACAAAAATTACGAAGGCGTCCCTATGATATCAAATACGTGTAAAAGAAAGAAATGCATGGGAAAACTTTAAGCACAATATACAATCCCAATCTGTCTGTTGTGCACCTGTAAAACAAGACAATATGGCTTCTAATGTTCTAATGAAGAATTTATTTCCCATTGTTGATATCTGAGGTTCATTTGTTTTCCCTCATAAGGAGGTGCAATACACCATACGTAAGATGTACGCACACCCAGAACCTCTTCACTGTTGGTACAGCCCCCACTCTTACTGGGGCATTATACAGTTGTGCTGGATGATCAATGTGCAGTCAAGCTAATAGGCTAGACAGCAATTGTCAGCAGTTACTGCCATATAGGATGTAATAACTCTTGCGTGCCCTCATATCAGTTGTCAAAATTGTGTTGTCTCTAGTCAAAATAAGAGATCATTTAATGGTTATAAGCAGATTTTATCGGCCTGTGTAGGTATTATAGTGTAAGTATTCAACTTTAATTGGTTCTGGTTATGATATAAATGAATATAATTTTATAACTAATTTCAAAAATGGCTTTCTTAATATTCAAAATGGCCACCAAAATTTCAAAATGGCCGCCAAAATTTCAAAATGGCCACCATAATTTCAAACTGGCCGCCAAAATTTCAAAATCGCCACCAAAAAGTGCAAAGTTGGATAAAAAAGGATAATTTTGTTTTGAAAAAAGCAATCTAAATTCTGAGTTATTTAAATTAACATTTAGAATTTACAATACGTTCAAACATTCAAAACAGCCACCATTTTAAAAATGGCTGCCATATTATAGTACCATGCATACACAGTACATAATTTATTATATTAGACATAACAATTTCAAGTGGTTTACTTTCAAGTGAGTTCTTTCAAATACTGTTCTGCCTCTTCCTGTTTCGCTTTTGAGAAGATGATCTTCTTTTCTTCTGGATGTGTGCAGCCTAAAATATCTGTTCTAAATCGAATCTGCTCTTTCAGAGCTGCTATCGCTGGTGATTTTTCATCTGTTTTGTTGCAGTATCTATATTCTCCTCAGTTACCTACACTCTGTACTTTAGCACGCTTTCAATAACTCTCTCCTTTGCTTCTCTTCCATGCTGTTCTTTCCTCTCAATTTCCATACGGGACTCCTCCAACCTTCTCCTCATTGCATTCTGCAGCTCCTCTTTCCTTGCCTTCTCTTTCACATGATCTTTTCTTGCGTCTGATGTAACTTGTTTCATAAGCAAAGCACATTCTTCCTTCGTCTTCCTTGCTAGGTATAATGGTACCTTGTTGATCGAAAACTGCAATTTGTTGATGCATTTCTGCAATGATGCTGATCTGGCTTTGTTAATTCTCGAATCTACTTTAGCAAACACACGTTCCCCAGATATAGTGTTGCTGGAGCATGACTCTGCCACTTTTAATTTCCAGTTCATGATCCGGTTGGGGATACTTACCACCTGAAAGGTGGTCTCCCAGTTGCCGTCTCATGACGTCCGTCACGCTATGAATAAGCCCAGGTAGAACTCGGGATGTCTCTCCATCTTGAGGTCTTGATGTCGTTAGTGCCATGTACTTTTTTAGTTCAATTCCAAATGCTGTTTCCTCAAATCCTAATATGCGAAGCTGCTTGCATCAACACCATCCAAGGTGTTGATTACTCTTGAGAAGACATCACTGGTTTGTAGGATTCCTTGTCTTGTTTTCTTGCCAATCTATCCATGGGCCTGTAACATATTTGTTCAGCAATCCTAGAGTACAGAGTATGGGCCGAATTTTTCCCAGACCCATCATGTTGTTAATTGCATGGTGCAGATTGTTTCTGGGTTTAATCACCTTTGTTTGAAACTCCTGTATGAGTCCATCGTACATGTACAGTAATCCTGCATTGACAAAATATATGTTAAACCGATTTCCCACCCATCTTGGATACAACGAGCTGTTCACCCATCCCTTAATCCCCTTATATTTTAAGAAATTGTGGCTGGGCTATAAGTCCTGTGGCAAACCACAACTGCTGTCATGAAACAGTTTATCTATACTGCGTAGAGTTGCCTGTGTTTTACTTTCACTGCCTTTCTGATACGGCAATTTGCCGGTGGTTTCAAACCCCAATGTGAGTTTGGTTTAAACCAATCTGGGGGGGTCACATTCTTATGTATTGTGTCGCAGGGTGGATAGCACACCTGAATGAGTTCAACTTTCCACCTTTTATCTCTTCTAAACCTCTATCAACTGCTGTATTTGTAATGACTCGGTCAGTCATTGTATTTGATATTCTCTCCAACATGTTTGAGTCCACATCACCTAAAACTGTTGCCTGACCTAGCCTATGGCTATGCATGGTGTTGCAATCATTCATTCATTGTTTTTGGAATTGAATTTATTTCTCCAGGTAGACAAGGATGTATATTTTATTCATCTTTCCCTGGAGATGGCCAGCGCATGATAGTGTCGAAAAAACCCCAATGTGCGCTTGGCTGGATTCGATCCGGCGACCTTCGTGTTACATGCACAACGCTCTTCCCAACTAAGCTATCAAGCCAGGGTTGTTTTTTTTTTTCGAAACACTATCGTGCACTGGCCTTCTTCAGGAAAAGATTAATAAAATATACATCCTTGTCTACCTGGAGAATTAAGTAATTAAATTCCAAAACAAATATAAATCTTATATGTAAATATCCCATTCTGATGCTATCTGCTAGGAAAGCGACAAACACCTTTCGAACCTATAGATAATATCTATCGCTCCTCTACCAACCCTGGCTTGATGGCTTAGTTGGGAAGAGCGTCGTGCATGTAATACAAAGGTCACCGGTTCGAATCTGGCCAAGCGCACATTGGGTTGGTTTTTTTTGGACACTATCGTGCGCTGGCCATCTCCAGGGAAAGATTAATAAAATATACATCCTTGTCAACCTGGATAATTAATTCATTCCAAAGAGCAATGATGAATGATTGGCACACCATGTCCATAGGCCATAGGCTATGCCAGGGAAGGTAGGCCTAGCCTTAAAAAAAATGGGGGCGAAGAGTGAGAAATTAAAAAAAAATGTTTGCCCCCCCCCCTACCATTTTAACTTGACCCCTATAACAATATTTTTTGTGTCCACCATATGTAATCATGTTATAAAGTCAAAAGCTTCAACTTAATAATTATTGCATTTCTTTACCCATGGTAATGACCCTCCCCCCCCCCCTATTTGTCATAATGGAATAATCCACCTGGCGTGTGTCATGTATTACAAAGTGCACGATCCTTCTTACAACGGCGTAAAGTTTTTTTTAAGCCCCATACTTAGAGTTCACAATATCCTGGTTAAAAATATTTTTATATTGTTATTTTCATGTTTATTTCACATCATTTAAAAAGTACATTATTTAATAAAGAACGTTAATTGAATATGCATTTTGAACCTACCTTGATTGGTGAGGGATTGGTCATATGAAGTTGATCTTCAGCAAAATTTTTAGTCACACCGGGCATTTTTGAAAGACGAATTATCGGGCAACAGTTCCCACACCAATGATGATGGTTACTAAGTAAGCAAAACTATGGTTTATCGCTTTTTGGGTTTCAACCTACGCCAAGATCATCTACTAACTCTATTTTGATGTCAAAGTTGAGTATCTAAAATCAACGCGAACGATGAAAAAGTGGCGTGTAAACACAGCGATAATTTGACGATTGAGTCGTAATCGGGGGAAAATCTTCTTTGTACAAAGCAAAATTTATGAATGGATATAAGATGGCGGCCCACACGATAGGGTGCCACTTCACATTTAAGGTGGAATTACCCCTCTGGAGGCTAAAAATAAATATTACAATTAAAGGTGGATAAATTTAGAAACCATACAACATGTATCCGCCGC
Organism: Ophioderma brevispina; assembly: GCA_023653785.1. Lineage (NCBI taxonomy): Eukaryota > Metazoa > Echinodermata > Ophiuroidea > Amphilepidida > Ophiodermatidae > Ophioderma > Ophioderma brevispina. The sequence goes on from JAMKCH010028172.1 coordinate 44,940, forward strand.
GGAAGCCAAACGTTTTTAAAACCCAGGCAACGGCGACAGCGCGAGCCAATCCTTTTTAAAACCCAGGCAACGGCGACAGCGCGAAGCTGTAGGGCCTACCTGGGTTGTACCGTTGGTTCGAATAGAACAATTTGTTATCGTTATTTAATTTAAATATGAACATCATAAGAAAACTATGAACATTGAGTTTAAATTTAGTTGTTTTACGATTGTGGATGTTCCCGTGTTTTTCTTCAAAAAGTTGTTTTAAACCACGAATGTTCGAGTTTAATTTAGATTGAGCTTGATTTGTTCTATTATTTAGCTGATTTGTTATATTTTTCCAGTTCATGATCCGGTTGGTGCTAATGAACACCTGGGAAGGTGGTCTAGCTCCCAGGGCTGTCTCACGGACGTCCGTGAGATAGACTCGGGAGTCTCTCCCATTGAGGTGTTGATGTGTCATTGCCATGTACTTGAAATTGACTTCTTTGGTTCAAGTGATATTGCTCCCCAGTTTACAAACCACTCAGGTGAGGGTCTAGGAGGTGTGGTGATGAACAAGCTGGTAGGGGAATCCATCTGTATCACCGGGTATTAGCAGCTCCGTTTTCTTAGGTGATTGGAAAAGTGTGTCCGTGGCCGGTACACTTAAGGTTGGAGAAGTGGGGTTTGAATCTTTGTCACGGCTGGATTCTTTGATATGTGTGGCATTGAATCTAATGTAGAATACAATGGGACCCACGTACACACATACCGGGGGCTTTTTGCATGTTCTAAGTGCTGCTCCAAGTTGGAGGTTGTCACAGCCAATGTTCGTTCACTTGTTACTTATCAGGTGAAGACTGTATAGTGCCTACGGAGCTCCAGCAAGCTGCAATCACCTTATGGTCGCAGTACACAACTCTAGATGATATATATCGCTCTTCTACCGACCTGCTTGATAGCTCAGTGGGAAGAGCGTCGGCATGTAATACGAAGGTCGCCGGTTCGAATACGGCCAAGCGCACTGGTTTTTTTTTTTCAACATATCGTGCGCTGGCCATCTCCAAGGGAAAGCATTAATAAATTATACAACGTAGGGGAAGTCGGCCATCTTTTTGATTATACTATATACGGTAAAAGAATGAAAATGCATGGGAAAACTTTAAGGACAATATACAATCCCAATCTGTCTGTTGTGCACCTGAAAAAACAAGACAACATGGCTTCCAATGTTCTGTTGAAACATTCCCACATCCATCAGGGGAACAAGCCCCTTTTTTGGGGTCTTGCCGGGTGAGCGTATCTTGTCAATTTAGGGATCTCACATCATATAAGAGCTAAAATCAAAGTTGATCTCTATCACTGTGTTATCAATAATGGAAGTGCCAAAGCTACAGATCACTTCTTCCACTAGGACGTCTGCTACAGTGTGAGCTTCTTGGTTGGGAATAACGAAGGCCTCGAATGCCACTGTACTGAAATAATCTATGATTACAATAAATATTTGTTTCCCCTTTCAGTTTCAGCAGAGGACATTCACACATCCAGAGCTATCGCTCCCTAGGCGCCCACCAGTACACCGGATTGGGGATGATTCTTCTTCTGAGGAACTTGCATCACACACAGGTATCGCCATCTTGCACCATTATCGGGACATCTGAAGTTACCATAGCCCAGTATATTGAGCTAAAAACAGATGGAAGTGGTCTTCCGCTGCCCATGGTGTCTGGCTGTTAGTGAGTTATGCACCTTTTTAAGATTTCGTGTGGAGTACCTTAGGAAAACAATCATCTGCTTTAGAGTCGATCTCGTGTCCTCAATAGCATTGATGTAGCACTCCACTCATGGACTAGCGTATGCGCCTATGTTGATTCCTCTTCATTAAATAGATGGCTGTGCAATTCAGGGCAGTCTTTCTCTTAGATAATTCAGTTCTTTGACAGATTTCACTGTGCTTAAGGTTTCTTGACCTGTAAGTTCATCCATAGTTGAATAACAGTTAAGCTTTGTGGAAGTCAGAGGCATAGCCAGCGAGCCAGTGGTAAGTCAGGATTTTGACAAACGCCAACAAAAATGTGGTCAACCAGTGAGCGAAGCGTTCCAGAAATTCCTCGAGGGGCGTAAGTTTACAGGAATCCATTACATTACAAATCTCTGCCCTGCCCATTTTGAAAATCATGGCGCTTCCACTGGTATTAAAACTTTGGGACTATGTGTACTGTATTTTCTTTGACCTGAGGGTACCTCTACATGAGGAAGAAAATCCAACCTCAAAACCTGGGAAAGTGACACGCAAGACCCAACCGTTGATCTGCATGTAGGTGCACTTGTCTCAGAAGAATTTATGTGGGTGACGAACTGTCTGTTAAATACATTCACGAATATGATTCGAAAACACAAAACACGAGGAGCCTCCCCCCCCCCGGGGGCAAAATGTACCATACCGATTTTCCACTGAGTAACCCCACAACCCGCCAGGTACTGGTCTTAAGACTTAAATCTGAATACCACTGATTGATTACAAACAGTTTTATTTACAGAATCAAGAGCGGTCAGTTTGCCTTCAGTTCAGGCAAGTTCAGCAGGGACATATTTCCTAAGCTTAGTTAGCTCCTGCTGTTTCAACTTGAAAGTCTTGCATTGATTTAGCATATAGCTTGTTTGCCACATTAATTCGGTGCACACTATAGTATATTATTATTGCATGTGGATTATTATTTTAAGTTGCTGAATGCGTGACCCGAGGTTTGTCATGTCAATGCAAGTCTATGAACAAACACAATTTACCCAGACACTGCCCCCAAAACAGCTCAAAACTCACTCACCATGACCATAAATCAGTCGGAGCACCACATCTAATGACCCACTTTCCCTTCTCTTCCCCGCTTCCATTTCATTTACGATGTAATGTCAAATATGACTCCGAACTTATCAATGTTAAAATACTGGTATCGGGCTCCCGTTAGATCACTACGGACGCTTATTTACTTGGATTACAGATTTGAAGACCCGGCAAAAGTTAGCGTTGGATAATGGGAGATTCATGAATATCTCATGAATATTAATAAGGCTGACTTGCTGCCGAAAGTAGGATTCCTTTATTTCAGCAAGAAACAAAAGGTGTTATCTGTTCTGTTTGCTGACCTTGTGTGATGATTACCATTGATGCTCTGGATGTTTTTTGTTGTGCAGTCGGACAAACATGCGTGTGAATTTGCATCTCAAAAATAAAAACATGCAATAACAATGGGAGGGGGCCGTCTTTTTGTTAAAACACAGGGAAATTCGCCAGCATATGCTAAGGGATTGTCTGGGGAGTTCGGACAAAAAAAGAAACTTATTATTATGGGACGATATATAAGAGATGTTGTATATAAAGAAAAAAATTTTTCTAAGATGTAAAATGAAGAAAAAACAAAGACACTATTTTTGATGGATTTTTTGTGGGTGCAAAAATTGAAAATGTGGAAACTGTTACCCAACAGTTCATTGTTTAATTTTGGACGAAAATAGCGTTCTTATTTTCGCTAAGTTAATTGTGTAGAGCAAGTTCGGGCCCCATATTCATATTAACAGATAAATTCAAGTAGGAAATACTGAATGGTTAGTACATACTTGCGCATCTGCATTGTGGTGCGGTGCCGGTAGCCAATTTGAGACAAAAGGTTATGGTAACTTTAGAGGCAAACACTGAATGGTAAGGGAAAATGATGCCTTGAAACTACCCTAAATGGCAAACTATAAGGGTCCAGTTCGAACCTTAAAAAATAGACAATGTTAAGGATGTGTATTCTGTTTTACCATTACACCTACTCCAAGCAAAAAAATGGCATAGGAACAAAAATTCTGATTTTTAAAAACTTTTGTATGAGAATTGAGCAATCCCCCTTAAGGTGTCTACACTTTCCCTCGTGCGTGGAGTGAACTTTTGGTCTAGCTACTAGACAGCTTCTTCAACTCAATCCAGTTCAGCAGTTGTGCCCTCGGACCTTGTCCATGAAGTCTAGCATAAACATCACTCCATCCTCGACAGCTACAATAAAGAGGCTCTGGAAAGTGCGCTAGCTAACTATGATGGGCTGACGGTAGTGTAGTGCTTTGGGTAAACATTAACAGTAGTGTCTGGGTCCTGTTCGGCCGGCAAACCCATGAACAAGAAGCGACACATTTTCTCGGGCGTTCTCCCATTGAAGTGCGAAGAAAAACATGATGCTTCGAAGTTTAGTTTACACGTAGGCCCTGGTATAGGATCATACTGCTATTATCCATTTGTCATCTCCACGCCACGTCCACCCCTTCCCTTTCTCCAAACACCACTGGGCTCCCGGTTTACGCAGTCGAGGACGTTGGGTATGTTTGTTCAGCGTCTTCTCCTGGTAATTGATGAACAGGCACAGTGCTTCGTATGGCGAGAGATAAAGAGGGAAAAGAGAAAGAGAGAATATGGAGACGGGGCGTGGAAGATAAGATATGAAAACGAGTTGGAAAAATTAACTGGGTCAAACTTTTTTCCCAGAAGACATTAAGGCATTAATTTGATTAGAATCCAAATTACGCTGTTAAAAATGTGTTAAATTTCTGGTATTTAACGGTTAAAATACCAGAATCCTGCTGCCGGTATTTCTACCGTAATAACAGCAAACCGTAAAGATGAATTCCCGTTATGATTGAAGAGAAAGTTTGATGTTGTATCAATGTTTGATAAGAAAACACAATTTTTGTTTAAAGTCATTCAAATGTTCCAGACTCTTTAAATACAGTAATTTTACTTTCTACGATGCACCATATTTTAATGGTAGAATATGGCAGACTGGATTCCGGGTATCTACGTTATTTTTCTAAACAGTGTAGTTAAGGTTCAGCCATCGACGCTCTGAACCACATTTTTCCAGTCTGTCTTTAATTGGGATTTTTTTATTGGATTTTAGTTTCAGTAATTCACACGTGATTCTGAGCACTTCCAGTTTCAAACCGTATTTGGGAATTTATTTCAATTAGAAATAAATGAATGGTAGTACATAATTTATCTCATCTGCATTGTGGTGGGTTGCAGTGCCAGAATAAGTCTCTTCCCAGAATATCAATCACGGCTGGTACTGCAGTTGAAGTTGCTTTCTGTTAAACGGATTTGCGGCATGGTGCATGCTGAGGCATTAAAGTGATTGATATATTGACATCGCAACTCACCACAGCTCAGACACAGTTAAAGTTATGAACGGCCAATAGCCTATTTTCAAAGTCATGCACAAGAAACTTAAATATACAGATCCTGTTAAGGGGAGCGACACAATCAACAATTTGCCCCCGCTTTATTCCATCAAAAATTGAGACTTGGGTATCAGAAGGAAATATTTTCTCATTTTTTCCGACAAATTAATACTCAAGAATATGTCTAACAAAAATTTTTATGCCATGAATATTGTCTACTGATGTGATCGATCACATTATAATTAACACAGAAAACACCTGTGGATCATTCTGGACACATTTGCTTTCACTATAACCAAACGGCTGCATGGCCGATTTAACTCAACTGTATAATCAAATCTTTTCAGATTCATATGATCATGGATCTGGTCACCCACCTTTTATTTCAGCAAGAACAAAAATGGTGTTGTCTTGTGTCTGGTTTAGCCTACCTTGGTGATATGATACCATTGATGCTTCGGATGTTTTTTGTGTGCATTCAGGAAACTGCGTGTGAATTTGCATCTCAAAAATAAAAAAATCCAATAAACAATGGAGGGGGCCGTATTTTTTTTAAAACACGGGGGAAATGTAGCCGATGATGCTACGGAGTTGTCTGTTGGAGTCTGGACAAAAAAAAGAACGTATTATTTCGGGACTATATATAAGAGATGTATGTATATAAAGAAAAAAATATTTTTAAGATTGTAAAATGAAGGAAAAAACACAGCACATATTTTTGATGGTTGTTTGTGGGTTGCAAAAATGAAACCCATGTGGAACTTGTTACCCAACAGTTCATTTTAATTTTGGACGAAAATCGCGTTCTTATTTTCGCGAAGTAATTGTGTCGAGCAAGTTTTCGGCCCATATTCAATACAAGTAAATTCAATAGGAAATACTGCCTGGTTAGTACATACTTTGTCGCATTGCATTGTGGTGGTTGCGGTTGCCAGATAAGTCGTCTTCCCATGAATATCATCACTGCGGTACCGCCAATGAAAGTGAATCATTTTACAATGCATTTGAGGTGCATGTGAGGCTTGAAAGTGATCGATATATTGGCATTGCAAACTTGTACAGCTCAGACACGGTAAGTATGAAATGGCCAATTAGCCTATTTACAAAGCTAGTCTTGAAACTTAAAATAACAGATCTGTTAATAAAGGGGAGCAACAAATAGCAGATTCGTCCCCGCTTTATTCCATCAAATGAGACTTTGGTATCAGACGAAATATTTTCTCATTTCCAAAAGAATTAATTCAAGAAATGTATACTTTTATGCCATGAATATGTCGCCTGATGTGGTTGAATCACATTATAATTAACCAGAAAAACACTGTGAGATCATTTGGGACACATTGCTTTCACTTAACCAAACGGCTGCATGGCCGATTTAACTCAACCTGTAAATCACATTTGTTCAGCAGTCATATGATCATGATGTCACCCTCCTTATTTCAGCAAGAACAAAAGGTGTGTCTTGTTCTGTTAGCTTACCTGGGTTTTTTCCTCTTTCTTATTTTGTGATATGTACCATTTGATGCTTTTGGAGTTTTTTGTTGTGCATTCGGGAAAACATGCGTGTGAATATGCATGCCAAAACAAAAACATCCACTAACAATTGGAGGGGCGTATTTGTTAAAAAACTCTGGGCAATGTCGCAGCATATGCCACAGGGTTGTCTGGGAGTACGGACAAAAAAAGAAACTTATTATTCTGGACTATATAATAAGAGATAATGGTATATAAAGAAAAAAAATTCTAATTGTTAAAATGAAAAAACAAAGACACATTATTTTGGACGGTTTTGTGGGTGCAAAACTGAAACGTGGAACTGTTACCCAACAGTTCATTGTTTAATTTGGACGAAAATATCATTCTATTTTTGATAAGTTAATTGGCATCGAGCAAAGTTTCGGCCCCATATTTATATAACAAGATAACTTCAATTAGGAAATACATGCTGGCTAGAATACTTATCTCATCGGTGTTGTGGGGTTGCGGTGCCAGAATAAGTCTCTTCCCAGATATAATCACTGCGGTACCGCAGTCAAGTTGATATTTCATTTACTGGATGGGCGGTGCATGGTGAGTTGTGAGGCATGAAAGTGATCGGATTTATTGGCATCGCCAAATCAACCACAGCTCAGAAACAGTAAAGTATATGAATGGCAATAGCTATTTACAAAGTTAGTCATGAAATTAAAATATACAGATCCTGTTAAAGGTGAGCGACCCAATCGAACAATTCGCCCCCGCTTTAATTTCCATCAAAATTGAGACTTTGGTATCAGAAGAAATATGTTCTCATTTTCTGACACATTAATCACTCAAGAACTGTCACATTTGTCTCCATGATATTGTACTGATGTGATCGATAACCCACAATTATAAGTAATTAACACAGAAAAAAAAACATGTGGCTCATTCTGGAACACATTTTGCTTTCACGTATAACCAAACGGCTGCATGGCCGATTTAACTCAACCTGTATAATCAATCTTTTCAGCATTCATTGATATGATTGGGGTCACCCTCCGTTATTCAGCAAGAACAAAATGTGTTGTCTTGTTCTGTTTACGTCTTACCTTGTGTGATATGCTACCATTGTATGCTTCTGGAGTTTGTTGTGCATTCGGGAGGAAACATTGCGTGTGAAATGCCTCTCAAAATAAAACAATCCAAATTAAACCAATGGAGGGCCGTATTTTTTAAAAACTCTGGGAAAGGTCGACCAGCATATGCCACAGGATTGTCTGTGGATACGTACGGACAAAAAAAAAATGAACTTATTATCTGGACGATATACTAAGAGATTATGGATTTTATACAGAAAAAATTCTAAGATGTTAAATGAAAAAACAAAAACATATTTTTGGATTTTTTTGGGGGTGCAAAAATGAAAAGTGAACTTGTACCCAACAGTTCAATGTTTAATTTTGACGGAAATCGCGTTCTTATATACGAATCAGCGTGTGGTGGGTTGCGGTGCCAGAAATAACAGTCTCTTCCCAGAATATCACAATGCGGTACCGCAATGAAGTTGATTTCATTTTAATGGATTCGCGGTGCATGGTGCATGTTGAGGCATGAAAGGGATCGATATATTGGCATTGCAACTCACCACAGCTCGGACACGGTAAGTATGAACGGCCAAGAGCAATATTTACAACGTTAATGCAGAAACTAAAATACGATCCTGTTAAATGTGAGCGGACCCCAATCGGACAAATTTTCCCCCGCTTATCCATTCAAATTGAGACTTTTGGTATCAGAAGAAATATTTTCTCATTTTTTTTCAGAACAAATTAATACTAGAAATGTCTAATTTTTATGCCATGAATATGTCTCCTGAGTGATCGATCACTCTAATAATAACACAGAAAACACTGTGTCATTCTGGAACACATTTGTCACTATAACAAAGGCTGCATGGCGCTTTAAACTCAAAATGTATAATCAAATCTTTTCAGATTCATATGATCAGTGGGTGACCCTCCTTTATTCAGCAAGAACAAAATGTGTTGTTCTGGTTCTGTGTAGCTGACCTTGTGTGATCTGCTATCACATTGATGCTTTGGTGTTTTGTTGTTGCTTAGGGCAAAAATTGCGTGTGAATATGCCTCTCCAAAATAAAACATCCAAAATCAATGGAGGGGCCGTAGCTTTTTAAAAACTGGGGGAAAGGTCGCCGCAATGCAGAGTGTCTGTGGAGTAGAAAAAAAAGCAACTTATCTGGGACTATATAATATATGATTTGTAATATCTATACGTGCGTATAAAATTTCTGGAATGAGCAAAAAAAAGCATTTCCGTGTGAATATCCCATATTTATAAGCTTAATATTGTGAGCCATGACCTGTACAGTTTGACCGCAAAACACAATATTATTGCTCGGTTTTATTCTCTAATGGTGTACACCACAATCAGATGTTAGTGTAGATTTTGAGATTTCAGCGATGTCTATTCGCAGGAGACGTATGACAAATTTCCTGAAATACTTCATTTTTGGTATTGGGGTGTGTTTTTGTTGCTACATTAAATATTGAATTGTACATACTTATCTTTGATTTATAAATAAAAATGCCATGTTTCACATTTCTTGGTCTTTTGCCATTATCGCTGTGTATCCCTAAATTAAAACAGAGGAAAACATGTGGATCATTTCTGGAACCACCACGTTGCATTTCCACTATAACCAAACGGTGGATGGCACGATTTACTCAACCCTGTATAATAACTCTTTCAGCATCCATATGATTCATGATTGGTCACCCTCCTTTATTTCAGCAAGAAACAAAGGTGTGTCCCCCTACTGCTTCCACTGTTCTGTTAGCCTGACCTGTGTGATATGCTTACCATGATGCTCTGTGATGTTTTTGTTGTGCATTCGGGAAAAATGCGTGTGAGATGCTCTCAAAATTAAAACATCCCAATAACATGGAGGGGCCGATTTTAAAAACTCTGGGAAATGTCGCAGCATATGCACAGGCTGGTGTGGAGTACGTACGACAAAAAAAAGAAACTTATTTATTCTGGACTATATAATAAGAGATATGTATATAAAGAAAAAAATTCTATATTGTTAAAATGAAAAAAACAAAAACATATTTTGGATTTTTTTGGGGGTTGCAAAATGAAAACGTGGGAACTTGTTACCCAACAGTCAATGTTAGATTTTACGGAAAATCGAGTTCTGATATACGAATCAGGCGTTGTGGTGGTTGCGGTGCCAGAATAAGTCTCTTCCCAGAATCAGCACTGCGGTACGCAATGAAGTTGCATTATTTGAAACTGGATTCGCGTGCATGAGTGCTGTTTGAGGCATGAAAGTGATCGATATATTGGCATTGCAACTTCACCACAGCTCGTTTTTTGCCAACGGTAAATAGAATGGCCAATAGCCTATTTACAAAGTCATGCCATGAAACGTAAAATAGAAAGATCCTGTTAAAAGCTCTGATCCCCCCCCACACACTCACTACTCCCCCTCCCACCCCCCACCTACTACTAACCTTCAACCATACTCCCTCCCCCCCGATCCGCCACAACCATACCCCCCTAATTCGTGAGCGACCAAATCGACAAATTTGCCCCCGATTTTATGCCATCAAAATGAGACTTGGTATCAGAAGAATATTTTATCATTTTTCCGTATTCAAATGTTTATACTCAAGAAATGTCTACTTGTTATGCATGAATATTGTTACCATGATGTGATCGCATCACGATAATTAATACACAGAAAACACTGTGGTCATTCTGGAAAACACATTTTGCTTTCCTAGTAATACAAACGGCTGCATGGCGAATTTAACTCAACCGTTAATCACCCTTTTCCATCATATGATCATGATTGGGTTCACCCTCCTTTATTTCAGCAAGAAACAAAATGTGTTGTTATTGTTCTGTTTAGCCTTACCTGGTGTGATATGCTTAACCATTGATGCTCGGGAGGTTTTTTGTGTGCACGGGAAAAAGGCGTAGTGGAATAGTGCTCTTCAAAATAAAAATCATAAACAATGGAGGGGCCGTATCTTTTAAAAACTCGGGGAAATGTAGCAGCAATGGCATGGGAGGGGTTTGGAGTACGGAAAAAAAAAGAAACTTATTCTGGACTATATAATATCTGATTTTGTAATAATCTATACGTGCGTATACAAAATTCTGAATTGAGATAAAAAAAGGCTTCCGTGTGAATATCCCATATTATAAGCGTAATAGTGTGCGCCAGACCTGTACAGTTTGACCGCAACACAAATATATTGATAATCTGTTTATTCTCTACTGGTGTAAACCGCAATCAGTGTTTAGTGTAGATTTGAGATGTATCGATGTCTATTCGCAGGAGACGGTATGACAAATTTCCTGAAATACTTCATTTTTTAGTAGTGGGTGGTTTTTGTTGATACATTAAATATAGAATTGTACCATATATCTTTGATATTATAAAATAAAAATGCATTTTCCATCTTTGTTTTTTGGAATTATCGCTGTGTATCCCTTTATTAACACAGAAATCCTGTGGTCATTCTGGGACACACTTTGCTTGCACTATAAACAAAAGGTTGCAGCCGATTTAAATCAACCCTGTATAATCAAAATCTTTTCAGCATCATATGAGTCATGATGGGTCACCCTCCTTTATTTCAGACGAAGAAACAAAATGTGTTGTCTTGTTCTGTTTAGCCTTCTTGTGTTATATGCTACATTGATTTCTGGATGTTTTTTGTTGTGCATTTGCCTCTCAAAATAAAAAACATTCCAAAACAATGGAGGGGCCGATTTTTTGAAAAAACTCTGGGAAATGTCGCAGCATTATGCCCACAGGATTGTATGTGGAGTCGGACAAAAAGAAAAGCAAAAAATTATTATCTCGGACTTATAATAAGAGATTGTATATAAAGAAAAAGAGAAATATTGTGTATTATTTGTTAAATATTCCTTGCCAGGGGATAACAGGGGTCACTTGTCGGTAGGGGGAAGTCACGGTTTCGAGACAGATTTTCCGGTTGGAGGGTAGTTTTGAGGCATATTTTCCTAGGTGGTGGTGAAAATTTCCCGGCGAGCAGGCAAAAAAAGGCTTGATTTAGCATGATTTTTACCGGTCAAAAAATCTCTGGTGGCAACTCCACCCACCTCCGCTAGCTACTGCCTTTGCCCCAGAGATGGCACAATAACACCCCCAACACCCCTACACTCTCCTCCTTCCCCCCACACTTTCCCCTCCCGCTTCTACCCACAACCCCACCCCTTAAAACACAAAAAACACACCCCACAACAACTCCAGTCCATTACCACCCCCCAGCGACAACCCAACTACAACACTATACCATTCTCCCCCCACCCACCCCCACACAAACACTCTCACCCCCCCCACCCCCCCCACACACCCGTCACATTGCTCACCCTAAAGAACCATCTTGTCCAAGACACTTCTCCTTACCCTTGAGGAAAAAAAGCAAAACCTAACCACCCAAAAGTGTGTACCATAGCATGAATTGAATGCTGATCGAAGGGGCGACCTTTGAGCAGAGCCAGACATTTAATCCATCAATGTAAGATCTACAGGTAATTTTTTATTAAAGTTTCACATGTGAATAATTCAGTGAATCAACAATTATACCACGTGGCCAAAATCAACTTATAAACCTGCCGATCTATCGTGGGAAGCGGTCTACATTTGCGTTATTTCGTCATTCATTTTCTGGGCAAAATCGATGCGACGTACGTAAGGCAGCGATCTGGAACCAGCACTGTAACACTCTTGGAATATTATTCTCTAATTTTATCGCTCTCTTGGGTGCTGTACACATGGCGCGTCAAATCTTTTTCGTTTCATCTGTGGATACAACCAGACACATCCATTGGTGAGCCACTGAAAATATATCATTGGAACGAAAATAGTAGGATGAATAATATGATTCAAGGAAGCAAAATTTTATTCAAAGGATTGATAATGTATTGGCATAGTTGAAGACCATCATTTCTAAAAAACAAGGGATAGGTGATTTCACAGGGTCACGAAATTTCGGCGAGAATCCGAGACTCGATTCTCGCAAAGATTATCGTAAATTGATTTGCGTGAATTAAAGTTGATTCTCGTAAACTTTAGACTTAACACAGTAGTGAATTAAGATGTTCCCGAAAATTTATTTTGGGGATTCAAGATTGATTCTCACACACAGCGACAAATTTCTACCCCGAAATACTAACAGCTTTACAACCCCAAATTATCACATTTATGGGGAAGCCACTGAAAAATATATCATGGGAAAGAAATGGCATGGCATAAATACTAATTCCGGTAGCAAAATTATTATTTTCCAGGTGTGAAAAATAGTTTTGAATGGAAGAATGAGTATCAAAAGTAGTTCAATGTCTTTTAATCCCACTTTTGCTCTTTCCCCCTTTAAGTGTCTAAATTTCATGGGCCAGCGTAATGAGAAAAAACATTAATTTCAACAAAACTAAATATTAAAAAATTAAACCTTTTTTTTTTTTGAAGTGTAAAATTGGTGACAAAGTTGTCGATCAGGTTTTAACTTTCAAATTAAAATTTGGATATAAAACTACTGTGAAGGTCTCTCCAGATACCTCGTCATATATATGCCACCTTGACATTTCCTCCAGATCTTGTCTCGTGTGTTTTTTGGTAGAGAACTTCTTTGGTGCATTTCATCAGAATCTGTCATGGTAGTATTTACGAATACGTTTTATGATAAACCATACTTCAACTCTTTGTTGATAAAGTTCAAATGAAATATTCAATCTAGAGTGTTTCAAAGCATATTCAAGTGTGTGTGTGGTGGCCATGTATCATTTGCACACCCCTGAAAACTATTCTGATTTGGTGATGTTAAAAGTTCAACGAGTGACTGGCAAAGCCTTGATCCACTTAATTTAATATATTTCTTAGATGTGCATAGTGTTATAGGTATTGCTACCACCATCTTCATAGTAGTATGGAATATGTTGTTTTACAGCTTCACATGACCCCGAATATTTGCTGCTATTGCTGGCCCTGCATTATTAGTATTGCGATTAGACACCATGTTGGAATAAGACCGTGCCAGGTCAAATAGCTCGCACTAACTTTGGTCGGAGCCATGATCACATAGATCACAACACAAAAGCTATGGCATCACTCATTAATTGGGAATAGTTGCATGAGCCAAGTCTTGAACCAGTAACCAGTTGGTACTAACATGAACTACATCAGCAAATACACAATGGCTTAGGATGGTCTGTCCGAGTCTTGAGGAGTTTCCTTGTATCACCATGTTCTTTACAGCAAAAGTTGTGCAATGTTGTTTAGGTGGATGGAAAATACACGGTCTTTGGCTGCATTCCCCGCCTTCAGTCCACATCAACTGTTCAGAATGTATTTGCCAGTATCTTATCAAGCAGGTTCATCGTGGGATGATTGCGATATTAGCTTACAATCTGTATGATGTAGGTTATTGTCAAGATGACTGTCTGCCATGTTGGGATTACCGGTAGTATCCACAGTTGAGATTCGTGCTGTTGCAGAATATTTCCTTCTGTAACCTTCTTAACAAAATGTGCAATGGAGCCCATTCTTTGGCCACACCTCAGGATATGTTGTAAGCTATATAACAGCAAAATACGACCCATTACCGCTAGCACGTAATAGGCTGACCATGGAGGAATCCTATTCCCGTCCTTCTTTAGGAAATACTCGCTTATCATATAATTCCAATTCCGTAAGTCCGACGGTCCATATGTGGTTTACAAATGGGTAATTCTAAGCACAATGCTCACCAATTATGAAGTCAGTGAGAGGTTTTGTTTCTTTCTTCAGTTAATATCCCAACTTACTTTTGGACAATGACTACCAACCTGGACGATCACCGCAAAAAAGGGATGTAGAAATCATTTTATGTTTAGATCTAGGGCAAAATTAACGCAAGGATTTTCGTTCCCCACTAGTTAACATCGATCTTTAAAAGTTGATTCGGTTTTGAAGATATTAATGATACAGTTGAGACAAAGTCAAGGAAGATTCAAGTCTGGAATGTGTACATATTTGATAAGGGAAGTTTCTGGAACCTGACCCATAGGATACAGTTTTTCTGACATACTTATGAATTGCAAACACTTCACGGACTAAAGCACATGTTTATTAGTCTTAAGGTTTCCAAAAGTCCCATAAGTGAGGTCAGAAAAACGTTGGTCTGATGGCCACAGGGTACCGAAACTCCACCAATTTTAGGTCACTTAACCAAAAACCATAACTCCCCCCCCCCATTGTCGTAGCATAAACTTTTAAATTAGGAAATGGCAACGAGAAAGCCCCGGGGCAAAACTGACATTGTTTTACTGCAGCTACCACAGGTTGCATACTGAAACTTATTGTGTACGTAATCAGTTAGGATCCAAACATCATCATACAGCACAAAAAAAGGATGTGGTACTATGATGGGAATATTAATTTGTGATTAACATGGATTCTGCTAAAACCCACTATTTTGATACAATTTTTTTTCAAGCCTGCTTTACCAAAATTCTGAGAGGGTTCAGTTATGTTTTTCCATTTATCAGTGAAATATTCCAAGCAAAAAATTGCATAAGGAAACAAAATTCTTGATTTTTAAAAAACTTTTTATGGGAATTGAGCAGACCTCCTTAAGGTCGTTACCACCTTTCCTAGTGCGCGTGGAGTTAATCTGTGGTCTAGCCCCTAGACTAGCGCTCAACTCGATCCAGTTCAGAAGTTGCGCACATTAGGACCTGATCCATGAGAGTCTAGCATAAACATCCTCGGACAGGTACTATAAGAGGCTTCTGGAAGTTGGGCTAAGGCTTAACTACTGGGCCTGAGTAGGGTCGCGACTTTCTGGGTCAACCATTAACAGCATAGTGTCCGGGTCTTGTCTCAGAGTGGCAAACCATGAAACAGAAAGCAAACGTTTCTCCATGAAGTCGAAAAAATTACATGATACTTCCGAAGTGCGTTTGCCGTAGCCTGGTTAGATACTACTGCTATTATCTCCACCACTGGGCTCCCGGTTTACGCAGTCGAGGACGTTGGGTATGTTTGTTCGGCGTCTTCTCCTGGTAATTGATGAATGTGCCACAGTGCTTCGATCTCGGAGAGAGATAAAGAGGGAAAAGAGAGAGAAAATATGGAGAAGGGGAGTGGAAAGATAAGATACAAAAAAGAAATTGGAAAAATTAACACATGTCAAACTTTTTTCCATGAGACATCAATGATTTAATTTGATTTAGATCCAAAGTACACTGTTAAATATTTCTTGTTAAATTTATGTTATTTAATGGCTAAATCCCGGAATCCTGCTGCCGGTATTCTACAGTTAAATAAACAGCACCGTAAACTGATTGAAGAGAGTACATACTTTATCGCATCTCATGTGGTGGGTTGCGGTGCCAGAATAACAGTATCTTCCCAGAATGTCATCAATACGTACAGTTGATTCATTTAATGGATTTGGGTGCGTGGCGCATGTGGAAGCATGAACGTGATCGATATATCGGCATCGCAACTCACCCAGCTCAGACACAGGTTAAGTTAAAACTATGGCCAATAGCCTATAGTACAAAGTTATGTCATGAAAACTTAACATATACAGATCCTGGTAAAACTGACGACCCGAGCGCAAATTCGCACCTCTTAGTCATTCAAAATGAGACTTTGGGATCAGAAGAAATTATTTTCTCATTTTTTCCAGATTAATTTAAGCTCAGAAATGTCTACTTTTTATGTCATGATATCGCTCCTGATTGGTCGATCACATTATAATTGCTCTCACTATAACCAAAAATGCTGCATGGCCGATTTAACTCAACCAATCTTTTGCATCAGATGTTACATAATTGGGTCATCCCTCCTTTATTTCAGCAAGACAAATGTGTTGGCTGTTCTGCTTAGCCTTACCTTGTGTGACTTCTACCATTGATGCTTGGATTGTTTTTTGTTTGTGTATTTCGGAAACATCGTGTGAATCTGCCTCTCAAAATACAACATCCAATAACAATGGAGGTGGCCGTAATTTTTTTTTAAATCTCGGGAAAAATGTCGCCGCAATGTACCACAGGCTTGTCTGCGAGTACTAAAAAAAAAGAAACTTATTATTCTGGACTATGTAATAAAGATGTATATAAGAAAAAGAGAAATATTTGTGTATTTGTTTATAAATACTTCCCTTTTGTGCCCAGAGCATAACAGGGGTCACTTGTCGGGGGGGTGGGGGGGGGAATACAACGGTTTCGAGGCCGATTTTTCGGTTGGAGGAGTTTTGAGTCATATTTATCCTAGTGGTGGTGAAAATTTCCCGGCGGCAAGGCAAAAAGGCTGATTTAGCATGATTTTTTTACCGGTCAAAACTCTCTGGGTGGCAACTCCCCCACCCGCTATACCCAGAAGAGAACGGCACAAGGTAAGCACAAAAAAAAGCAAAAACTACCACCCACACTGTGCTGCTCCATAGCCCGAATTTATGATTATCGCAGGGCAACCTTATGAGCCATAACCGACATTTACTTCTCAATGTAAAGATTCCGACAGGTAATTTTTTTTATTAAAGTTTCACATGTGAATAATTCGTGAAATCAACAATTAGACACATGGCCAAATCATACTCCTAATACTGCCGTTCTAATCGGGGAAGCGGTCTAGATTTGCTTTCTTCTTTCTTTCTCGTCCATCCCCCCCCCCCCCAAATTTTCTCTGGAAATTTCCAGTGATGGGACATAAGTTTGGCAACACTAGGTCAATGGAAAGCATATATATCGTGACTATCTTGTTCATTGGATAGCTTGCACTTGGTTTTGACTGGATGTCATCATGGATTATGAAATCGAGGTGCTGGATCAGCTCTCCTTTTCTTTGGTGGTGGTAGCAGTATAATGAATGTTCAGGCACAATAAACATTGGCCTTCGGGAATTATTTCCAACCACTGGCGATTCCTATCAAGCACTGTATAACAACACTCATTGAATAATTCTTGTCTAATTTTATATTAAAATCGCTGTGTTGGGTGCTGCACACATTGGGCGTCGAATCTTTTCATTTCCATCAATGGATACATAACCCAGCATTACAACCAGACACATCCACACGGGTGTATAGCAACTGAAATATAATCATTGGAAAGAAAATAGTATTGGAATGAATATGATTCAAGTCCGCAAATTTTATCCACAGAAATGATAATTATTGACATAGTGTTGACGACCATTAATTTTCTAAAAGGGGTAGGATGAATACAGAACCAGACTTGACCACCCGAAAAACGAATCACACTTATTGTGAAGCCACTAGATGGCAATTGCATAAGTATACTCAGTCTAGTAACAAATTTTCGGACGTGTGAACATATTTTTTGACCCAGCAGAATGAGTATAAAAAGGTATTCAATTTTATTTTAACTCCACTTTTGCTATTTCCCACTTTCAGTTGTCTGAATCTTCAATGGCCGGATTTTGAGAAAAACATAATTATTTCTCATAACATACCAACATTTAAATTTTGGTGACGAAGTTGCCGAACAGGTTTCTTTCCAAATTAAGAAGCCGCACAGAGAAGTTTGAGGCACCCACATAGTTGTATAAATAGTAAAATTTGTATATAGATAAGACACTCAATATTTCTTACCTTGTTTATTTGGCTCCAGAAATGTCTTAAAGATTTTTGTTTGCGAATTTCAATATAAAACAGGCTGCATTTTCCTATTTGCTCCTATAAACGACATTGAAAATTTCCACAATTTTGTACCAACAGAAACATTTCTCAACTTAATCCTTTCAGATGGGGATATTTTTGATAGAAGCTTTAATCAGGCAAAAGCAAATTTTCAACATTTGTTAGGGACACTGTTATTTGAAATCTCTCGTTGCACCTTTAAATATTTGGATATGAAACTTACCTCTGAAGTGTCTCTCCAGATACCTCCATCATATATACTGCCACTTTACAATTTCCTCAGATCTTGTCTCACATGCCATTTTTTCTGTAGAGAAACTTCCTTTGGCGCTTTCAATCAGAATCCTGTTCATGGTAGTATTTCAATAAGTTTTTTGATACCATACTTCCACTCTTGGTTTATAAAGTTCAAATGAAAGGATTGTGCTCTAGTGTGTTTTCCTTCCTAGCTTTTTCAAGTCTTTTCAAATATTCAAGTGTGTGTGTATGGCAATTGTCTATTTCTTGCACGCCCTGACAACTTCCACCGCTTATTATATTTGTTGATGTAAAAAGTCTCAATGAAAGTCCCTGGCAAAGACTGTTGCTGAACTTATCACAGCTGTTTGAAATCTCATTATTATATAAAAGAAGAATAACACAAAAACTATCAACGGCGCATACTTTGACAAACGTTTTGAGTATGTATGCTACTAACTACATCCTGTTAAATTTGAGGAAATTTCATTGCGGGCAACTATGATTTCATAAAAATCTAGTTTTACACTCTTTCTATAGGAAATAGGCATTAGATGGGCGCTATAACATACAAATTATGGACCTTTGAGGCCTTATTGCAAGATTCCTTGCATGGATTTTGCTTTCTGATTTTTGCGGAGGTCATAGCTCTTTTGCATGTCCTACTTATATCAAGGTAGTCCAAATTTGTGTCGGCCATTTGCTTAAAACTTGGCTACTAAAATAACAGACCATTTGCATGGGGTCACACAGCTGTGTTATTTGAAATATTTCTGTAGATGAGCTACGCTAACCACATCTTTCTCCCACTAGTAATGAATATATTTTTTTTACAGCTTCCATGACCCAGAATATCACTGCTGGCCCATGATTGGTATTCGATTCTTTGATTATACCATGTGTTTAGATAAACCAGTTGCCATGTCAAATGGCTCGCACTAACTTTGTGTATGAGCCACTGATCACATTTGATCACAACACAAGAGCTATGGCTTTATTATATCATAATTTTGGATTGGTGCATGACGCAAAGCTTGAACCAGAACCATTGGTTACTAACACAAGGGGCGGATTCCAGGATTTTGAAAAAACGTCAAAATTACCACCGGGTGGGCTGAAGGCCTGAAACTTGTCCAAATGGCTGATTTTGCAAGATTTCCAGAATTACTACTGCGCGCCCCCTCCGCCCCCACCCTAAGATCCCGCCGCCTGTAACATTGCAATTGACATCAGCGATTGCACAACAGCTGGATGGTCGTAATTCCGAATCTGAGGAGTTTCCCTGTATCACCATGTCTTTATAGTGAAAGTGGGTGCAGTATTGTTTAGGTGGACATTAAAATCACAGTCTGGGCTACTTCCTCATCCTCAGTCAACATCCACTGGTTCAGAAGTTTTTTTTGCCCCCCCCCCAAGGTATCTATCAATGAGGTTCAGCGTGGGCTATGATTGCTGCTATGGCTTTACAATCTGGATGATGTAGTATGGTCAAGAAGGACGTCCTGCCATGTTTAGGATTACCCAAATAATAATCGCAGTTGTTGATTCGTTGTGTTGCCAATATTTCCTTTGTAACCTTCTTATAGAAAATGTGCAATGAGAGGCCATCTCTTTGCACACTTCAGGCTATGTGTAAGGCGAACAGCAAAACATAACTATTCCAGCTACGCACTTAAAGCGAGTATTCATTAAAGCCCTATTATCGTATATTAAGTACAATCCAGTTCTATCCGTAAGTCCAAAGTCAAGATGTGAGTTTACAATGGGTAATTCTAAGCGCATGTTCACCAATGTTTGAAG
Organism: Ophioderma brevispina; assembly: GCA_023653785.1. NCBI lineage: Eukaryota > Metazoa > Echinodermata > Ophiuroidea > Amphilepidida > Ophiodermatidae > Ophioderma > Ophioderma brevispina. Next base: position 65,318 of record JAMKCH010028172.1, read on the forward strand.
TCAGATGAGAGGTTTGTTTTCTTCTTCAGTTCTATATCCAAACTTCCTTTTTGAAAAAATGTACGACCAACCTGACGATCACCGCAAAAAAGGGATGTATATCATAATTTTCTTGTTTAGATCTAGGGCAAAATGTCGTTAAAGTGATTGGTTTTGAAGACAGATTAATTGATGTCAGTTGCGCACCAAGTCAAGGAAGACTGCATGCATGTATACATACGATTTTGAAAAGGCGAGATTCAGTAAACCTTACCATATGAAGGTTTTTTATGGCCACATTTATGATTTGTTAAACCCTTAACGGAATAACGAACAATGTTTTATTACGTTAAGGTTTCCAAATTCATAAGCGAGTCGAAAAAAGGTGTCAGATGGGCCAGTTTATGGAAACTCCCTAAAATTTTAGTCATTCTTATCCAAAACCCTACTCACCCACCCCCTTGTCGTAGCCTAAACTTTTAAAATTATGAAATGGCGACGAGAAGTCCCGGGGCGAAA
>JAMKCH010028173.1:0-39243 GCA_023653785.1 Ophioderma brevispina
TGTCGCCACCAACGGCAGGGTGTCTGGTTGTTCCTACGGCTGAGATGGGTCACGGAGGTCAATCGGGATATGAACAACATACTGTCAAATTGTCAATAGTGCCTGAATATTCAAACTCGCTAAATTTTTTCTATCATTTTAGACCACTGAACATTGCGCCTGCCATGCTACTGCGCATCATGTGCGTAGCACTCTGTGCCAAGTGCATGCCTCGAATGTTTGATTTTGTACATCTTGTTGCCACGCAATTTGCTAAAAAAAGACTCCGCCACAGCCGCCCTCACCAAAACCGTGGACCACGGTAGACACGTTCAGATTTCCGCAAAAGAGGGCTCACTTCATCAGCATTCACATAGGTTCTGCAGTTTCATGAAACAAAGTTTTGGACCCGGGGGGTTCTCCCTTTTGGTTTGGGTAGGGATGTGCGACCGGGTGTTTGAACCACTACCGGTACCCTGAAAATATACCAAAAATGACAGATTTGCTACCCAGCTTAGCTTTGGTGTAGGTTTTGGGGCAAGAACTACTGTTTAAATGTATTTTGAGCCATTCTGGCAGCACTATTTTTCACATTTGTGGTTTAATTGCATGCATTCTTCATACCTTACTGACCACTAAAAATACACTTGCAACAGAAATGCAGCCCTTTCATATACTAATTTGCAAGAAAAAGGGACCGTTCAATATGCCAAAATTGCTGAAAAATGCAACCCTTCTCGGCCGCACATTCCCATACCCCCTTTTCCACTAAGAACTCCCCCAGGTTTTGGCATGACATCACTATTTCTAAATCTAGAATAATTGTCACCCCTTCATATGAATTACAAATTTACATTTTCTTGCCTAAGCCTGCTAAGAACACAATTGTGTAATTATTTGGTTAAATTTCAAAATTTTATGAATATATCTACTGGAGACGCGTTTGACCCCGGATTTCTTATCACACGCCACTTCAAGAATTTGCCCATTTGATACACGCAGCATTTACCAGAAATTTTCGTAATAGTCGTTTTCCTGTTTTGATTTGAGCCAAATATACTCTGCTGCGTGTTGCTTGGAACAAATTTGGTGGCCAATACGTAACGTGTAGAGGGTTTGCTAATATCTAATATAAAAATTTGATTATTTAATTAAAATTAACCCTAACCGGGACCGGGTGGTTTTGCCGAACATCGTCCCAGATGCAACGAGAAGCATTCTATTTTGATTTTTAACGGCCAGATGCAATGAGAAACAAATTTTGCGTTTCATTGCATCTCTTGACCTGTTCCCGGCACAGGAATATAGCGTACAGTCGTTAACGGCAGAGATGCAATGAGAAAACATGCAAACATTTTTGGAAAGAGGCCCAGAGAACGAGAAACATCGTGTCATTTTCCGGAAAGACGTCCCAGATGCAACGAGAAACATCGCGTTCATTTTCCTGGAAAAGCTCCCAGATGCAACGAGAAGCACGCGTGCCGAATGCAAGAGAACGCATTTGCGCCTTCTGCGGGCCAACCGTCCGAGATGCAATGAAAAGCATAGCAGCATTTTCCCTAAAAAAGACGTCCCAGTGCCACGAGAAGCATCGCGTCATTTCAGGAAAGACGTCCCAGATGAACCGAGGAACATCGGTCATTTTCTGGAAGAAGTCATAGATGCAACGAGGGACATCCCGTCATTTTCCGGGAAGATTTTGTCCAACGATGCAATGGCGGTGCAATTATCATTTTCGCACACCGACAAAAATAGTTGTTGACGGGCGAGATGAAAATGAGAAACATTTGCCGACCACGGTTTTGTTGCATCTTCAATGCTCTGGTTAGTGTTAGGGTTAATGTATGAAGAAAATCCATGATTTTAAAAAAAATTCAGACAGCTATTTTCTAACTGTGCCAGCGGTCGTCTTAATAAGTTTTGAATGTTACAGCATGGTATTTTAAACCTAAAGACGTGTGGCACTTCATCAGGTTGATTTTCTTTTGTAAGGTCATTTTTCTTGGCATGAAGCAAGATTCACCAAAATTCACCTTGAATCGTAAGCTATTAGATCAAAGAGTTATCGAGGTGCTTCTCTTCCTTTTATTCCAACAATAGACTAAGGTCACACTAAGACCCAGAATTGGACCTCCCATCCATGTTTGTTTGACCCTTATAACGTCACACTTCCCAGTATGTGCGGGGGGGGGGGGGTACGTGACACAAATTGGGTACAGGTGTGCGTCCGCCGGGTAAAAAAATTGAACCATGTTTATCGTGCCAAATGTACAAAATATGCAAACCATTTGTAAAGTTGGTTCCGAAATTTCGACCATTTCTATAGTTGTCTTTGAAATTTCGCCACCATTTTCAATAGCAAAATCGGCCCATTTTCATATTAACTTTTCCGAAAATCAGAAAATCACCATTTTCATGTGATTTTACCGGAAATCAGAAAAGTTGACCCATTTTTCATAGTAAAGTGAGACCAAAATTGAAAATGTACCCCTTTATATACCTCAAAATGACCCATAATAAGTAGCATTGCAAGAAAAACGACCCTTGTAACTTAGTGGTGAAAATGCGACCCATATCATGCATATCGGCGGCACATATGTACCTACTCTTTTTCACTGAGTATTCCCCGGGGTATTGTGGCCATGCACTTTATTAATGTTGTGTGTGTGTGTGTTATTATAATATATTTTTCTCTTTTTTGATTTGGTTTTCTGGAAATTTATGTTGTATGGACTTTTGTTTGCCCTCCAGATCACCAAGCATAACGAAGATAGCATACATCACTGTCACCTGAACATCTCAGGTATTTACTGGTAGTTGATTCATTTGTATTCCCACTGCACGCTTGGGTTTGTTCTGGGGTCGTTCTGGCTAAGTTAACCTCATTGACCTCCTTGAAAGCACCTATTATTAACAATCTAACTATCTTTTAATTGCATGGATCAAATCTACAAAGTAGAACCTATAAAGTGTTATTTTTCTTTGTTTTAAACTCTTCGTCGCAGGATTGCTCTCTCCAGTTTTCTACGACTTGTTCATCAGCTGTTAGTGCATATAGTGCAGTGTCGTCTTAGAATCTTTTTATGAATTCCTTTGCGTTTCCATTTGTTGAACTTGTCTCATCTGACCATCTGATCATCTTCCAGAAAATTTTGTTTAAATTGCTTGTTCCTTTGGCACTTGCAGTTTAATGTGCATTTCATGATACCTTCTGTTTTAATTTATTGTTCGCTAGATATCCTTGAGAAAAGCTTATTCACAAAGTTTGAGCACTATTTGATCCCAGCTTGAGGTTTTGTGTTATGAGCGATTGCGTGTTCCCCACGGCCCCAAGGCACTGTGGCTTTATTTCTGTCGTTTCCCGGACAAAAAAATACATAATTGCCTATTCTTTACAGATACTCCCGAATTTGCACGTCAAGATTAGGTACACATGATTTCTAATGTTAACGGTTCAGATGATATAAAAATCTCAACTTTTTTGAGGTAATTTGGGGGACGAGGCTGTGGACACGAAATGCCCCTTTAATTTTCTGAGCAAAATAGGTCAATATGGTAAATAAGTGCATTTCTGACTTTAGGTGCTGGGCTCTGCACCTACAATTGCTGTTTAAGATTGTTTTGGGGCCTTATACTGGATGTGGGCACTACACCCGGTATTTTTGTAGCCTCATCCATGAATAATGACATCTTTATGTTACCAAATTAAGCATAGCACTTGTAATTGTTTTGCAAAAGTTTTGTTGATATTTTGAATTTTTTACTTATATCTGAAAATGCTCTAAACAGTTCCAAGACTACCTCCATGAGCATTGTTCCTTCAATGCATTTCCAAGCAGGTTTAGCACGGCTTCCTATCACCCAAGCTGCACAATACCTGCCAACTTACTTAGCTTCTCAAGAGGTGATGCTGGACAAGGAGGCCTTTGCACATACCAAAGAATTGGTAGAAGCCTTTGAAAAAGTTAGGACAAGTAAGTTATACAAACAGACTCAGTCAGACATCTCACATAATTCCTGTATGACTAACCTCTACTGTGGTTGGATAAAATAGAAATGTAATTCAATGTGAGTCCCTAACATAGGACGATATAAGCATGTTGAAACATAGGCCAAAATTAGAGATTAAGCAGCATAACATTGCTAGAAAATATGACAGTCGACTGTGTCGCATCAACCTGGGAAGCGTTTCTATGAAGGGCTTTTGAGATCAAACATCACAACTTTTTCTTAATGTGTTAAGGGATTAGCAGCGATTTGCTAATCCAACATCGAAAAATCATCAAATTCCATATTTTTGTATTTTTTGTTACTGGCCTGGATATGCGACATAATCTGCATGTAGCTTCTTGAAGTGAAATAATATGGCTTATTTGATTTTCCTTGAAATCCCGAGTGTTTTAAATTTCTCTGTTGGTTCAAAATGTTGATTCAATATAGCAGCACTAGGTCTATTCCTAACCTGCAGAAATAACCGCCATGTGTGAAATGCTTGCTGGTAGGATACCCTGCGGTAGTAGTTGGGCATGGTGTAGAATAGTACAACTAGTGAAAATTGCCTTCCTTGATTGAATTAAAAAAGCCACCAATATTTCAATATTGTTTCTGAACAGATCCATTGTTCCATGTATACCTAGCTGGCCAGGTTTTCCGTAGTACTGAAACTAAATCGCATTCTGTGCTTCAAGAATGAAGTAGAACCAAATATATGATCAGGTCATTTGATAAAATACTTGGGCATATAACCTTTAAAAAAAAAAAAAAAAAAAAAAAAAAAAAAACATTTTTGTTTAAATTTTTCTACAGCAGTAAAAAATTTAGCAAAAATATTGACTTCACATAGAAAACAAGATTATTTCACTACTATAGAGAAATTTTGAATTGTTGATTTTTGACTTTTGCATTGAGAATTCTCTACCGTAAAGAAAGGTATCCATTTTTCACTCTGTCCACGAATCACTGTTGTGGTATATGGCCAAAGGGACTTTGGATGAGTCTACTCAGGTACACATGAAGTTCCTTTTGTGTTGCTATAATACCTTTGGACCTTGTGTAAACCTCAAATATCAAGAAAATGTCAAACTATTTTAATTTGTTTTTGAAATCAATAACAAATTATGTAATTGCAACCCAAACTTTGAAGCATTATTCGATGAATGTTCGAAATTTTCACATATCTTTTCACGGCACTTTTGAAATTCAAATATAAGGCAAATACTATGGCCATACAGCCGTTGATCCACATTTTCACCGATGCCTAATGGGGGCTACTTTGGGGAATCAGTATTTGAACATGAACACACATTCAACATCTACTGTCTTTCCCTTTGCAATCGCAATCCTTTCCTTTCCCTGCGCCTTCGTCCTCTATTTTCCTTACTCGCTTTCTGCTTGTCCTTCTCACGTTCCTGCTTTATATCACCATTCGCTTACCTCCTAAACACCCATAGGGAAGGGGACAATGCGCCCACTTCCCCTGTTGCGCTACTGTGATGGACTGTTTGTTAAGAAGATTATCACACAGTTGGGTAACTGATAGGTCACGTTTTTAGAAAAAATAAGGTTATTAGCAATTTATATGACAGTAACTAAATGGCTTTGTTGATTTGGATATGAAAGAATTGTACAGCAGCCCGTGTTCATTATGGTTTTTGGCGGGTTTTCGTTAATTTACCATATCTACAAATTCGCAAAGGGTAAACTTTTTGATTTTTTTATACCAATGACCATGAATATAATGATCTAATCGTTTTCCATGCATAAAACCAATTGTTAAATATTTTTAAATAATTTTTTCGAATCGAGTGTAAATCTTTTTGATCACCCTGTATGTTATACCCAAAGCGATCAAAGCTTAAAGTTTTCCGTTTTACACAGAAACTGCAAAAATTTCACTGAATCCGAAGTACAACATGGATTGTGGATTTTTGCATGATGTGAAAGAGACTATTTTTTGTTTTAGAAATAAAAATTACAAACTTTCGAACTATGTGTGTATATTCCTATGAATAAATGCAAAAACATGATCCCACTCCCTTAATCCTCACTCCAATTCCCACTCATTGCATTACAAGCTTGTATGCAAAAATAATGTCCAGTATAAGTGCATGTGTGCTACATTCAGGTCAAAAGGTCACACACTGCAGACGGTGCAGTTTGGGGCTTGTTGACAACGGTTCATTGTACCCAATACTATAATAACTTCGGCCGCAAAGAAAAGAAATAATAATTGTTTTTTTTTCTTTTTCTTGTAATTTAGATTAACATTGGGATACTTAACCTAGCCATCTCACTTTTTGTTTGAAATGAGGCATAATTGCTACATGCGTGAACAATTCAGAACTGACCTCACCTTTCATGACCTGCAGCATAGCTACACTGTCAGTGCACATGGCTGATTCAATGCAAATGGGTTGATCAGATTGTTCATTGCGTATGTGATTTTAAGAGGAACTAAGTTTTTATAGTCATGGCTTGTAAAAGGAAAGCAAGCTCAAAACTTTGGAGGGAGACCCTCTTGCAAAATTCAAGAGCATTTAACTAAACAATTTTTAAATGCCGACGGAGTCTTGCTTTTCTGCAATTTACACGGGGATGTAGCCGGGGGCGTTGTAGGAAAGATCAATTTTACAATTTACTGATAGGTGTGGACCTTTTTTTTAGATGGGCAACGGAAAATACCACGGAATTTGGATTTTAGAAATGGTAAAATTGAGGTGTTATTTATCCATGACAACAGAGAAGGTGCAAAGGGTAATGTATAATGTAATTATGCCAACACTTGGGAGAGTGCAACATATTTGTATGTCAAACGAATGTGATAGTAAACCGCCAAAATCCTTGCTAAATCACCCATGTTATGTACGAATGATTCTTTCCTTATTTAAAAAATTTTAATTAAAATTGTAATTATTTTGTCAGTGGAGCCCAGTTGGAACAATTTTTGTGTCATTCTCAAACAATCAGTCCCAAGTACAATGATAAAACTGGAAAAAAAGTTTAAAGGTTTGCCCTATAAGGCAAGGTATTAAAAAGGCACACGCACCTGTTGGCTTAGGACATTTATAGCTGCCCTCCTTGGCTTGCCTTACTGTATAAACATGTTATTGAATGAAATTATGCCACCCAAGGGTTAGATGTGTTGGGTTGGGCCATTTACACTAAATAATTCTTTTCTTTGTATAAATTTCAATCGTCGTGATAGGCTTCCGAAATATGGTAATGATAATGGCCGGCAAAAACTGAGGTCCTATAATAAATGTGTTTTTTGTCAATGTGAATGAACAAAAAATAAGACAAAATTCCCTACTTTTGCCTGAACCTAAATTCATAAAAACAAAAACATCAGCGACAATAACAAACAAACAAAAATGAAAATGTATCTCATAATAAAAAAGCATTTTTTTCTCTTTTCTCTCTTGCTTGGCTTGGTGTTTCTAGTTAATAAGGGCAACCACCTGACAGTGTCGGCAATGAAATTCATGACGAACTTACGAGCCAACAACTACCCAGAAGTGTTTTCACTTGACTCCTACCAAGAGTGACCCACAGGGTTTTCGAAGATAGTTTAGGTATTTATTTGTCACAAAACCCTTTATAGCCAGAAGTGCATTGCCAGCATTGTTGAATAACCCAGAACTGCATGTAAACGATCCAGATGAATGACCATCTTGCATATTTGAGTAAGACTACTGCAAACTTTTGTTTGTAAAACGTCACATCTTGCTCTGGGCCCTCTTGCCGAAGTGTGATGAGGCAGTTTTTTGGAAAAAAAAAAAAAAATGTTTTCATTAGCTATAGGCTGTACACATTTTGACTGTGGAGTCATGCATTGTTTTTTATTGATTTCAATAAATTTGATTTTTTTAGACAAAAATATGCCCCAGGGATAGAAAATGTTCAATTTTATTTGTAACCACAGGTGTTCTCAATTTATTTATTTTTTGTAATACAAACTAATTATTATACAAAAAACATGGTTTGCAGCTGATTTAACTTAACATTAGATGGGATTCGAGTCATTTTTGTAAAAAAAATCAAACTGCATTTTGCATTTTAGTTTTATGGGGTATACCTACTGAAAACAAATCTTTTTTGCCTATAATTTTAAGGAAATCACATTTTGGTGGCCCGCCAGCTATGCTGAAAGGACCACTTATATTTTTTTTTGTCACTCTGTCTGGATGTATTGGTACGGTACAGCTGAATGGATGTGTGTTTCTTGTAAAAGAAAATGGTAAACCTTCCTTTCTCCAACTACAATGCAATGAATGATGAAACTCGGTATGTGGGTAGTGGTGGACATAACCATTGCCCATAATCTGTCTTCACAAGTATGCATAGTAAATGACCTCATTTGCATATTTCTTTTTTTTATTGGCTAATGAATTTCTACAAGGTAAAATGAAAATCTATGTGTTCCTTATTATTGAACTTTTCATGATCACTTATCAGTGAAAAATCTGAGGCCCGATATATATCACTTAAAAGCCTGTGAATTAAAATTAATGTATGCAACATTTTAAAGGTGCCCCACTGGATTACAGCATATATTTTTCTCTTTTAGGAATGGTCCTCACCAACATACTTTAATTCCAAAATTTCATTTGAATCTGACATGCCATTTTAATGTGAGCAGTAATTGTGTGCATTACAATAGTCCATAGAGTACTCTTAAACTATTTTCCAGTTACTGTAAACAAACCATATTTTAGCTCATAGCATCATAATGGGAAAGAAGTCAGTCAAAATATTTTACAGATATGACGAGAAAAGTGCCCCTTTAAATATGCATGCTGTCAAATATTGAGTCCACACTGATACAATAAAACACACTGAATATGGTCACAACATAAATAATTTGCATCAAGCTATAGAGTTCGTTAGTTAAACCAAAGTTTTAAATCCGGTTTTGTCCCCACCAAAACAGGGGTGGCCGGATTCACCTCACATTCGGCAATATTGCCGTGTGAGGATTTATTGGAGCAAAAGATAATTGACCGGATGCCCTTCCTGACGTCAACTGGAATAAAGTTCTGCAAGTTAACTGGATAAAGTTCTGCACTTCAAATTTCTATCTATTTCTTATTTCCTCCCTTGTTGTGTCCTCATAGATGGATACCAAGTTCACTGGCAGCCTACTATGCAATTATCAATAAAGCTTTTCCCCTGGACATGAGTCAGTATTTCCGGCTATTCAATTCTACTCGCATTCCACAGACAGGGAAGGACTCTTTGAAAACAGAACCAACCGGGAGGCATCTGCTTGTAGTACGTAATGGCCACATGTACACATTTGATGTACTACGGACCGAGATGGTAAAATATATTTAAAAGCGTGAGGATTTTGGTATGTGAAGGTCAGCTTGATTTTGATTACCATCTTTACCAATCCTTATATATTATATTGGAATGCAAGGGCGTCAAATTAAATTCGACGCGGAATCCCCAAATCTGATTCGCACAAGATTCTCGCCACACTCTTTCCGCGGGACTCAAATCAGATTCGCGTAATACTTGCCGAAAGCCTACTCAAATCCGGCATTTTTTTTTTGGTCATTTGGGTCGATTTTTACGATTGACATGTTCCCTTGTATCGATAAAAAGCTTTGTAATGAGATAACATCCATGCATCGTATCGGTACAGCTGTTTTTCCGTGTGTTTGTTTATTTTACAGCCATAGCCAACCACCCCACCAGTTATCGAACATTAGAATCCATCTTGCTGCATTGACCTTATGACTGGTCTCGTTATAATCAATCTATTATTGGGCCTCTTGAAGCAATCATTATTTTTTTCAACCAGATACCCTGATATGTCTGCTTATAAACCCACAATCCCTTGGTGAATATTTTTTAGATTAATTATTAGAGTTTCCATTTGATTTTTGCAAACTACTGGGAAAAAATATTTAAATGAAAAAAAATCCGAACCATTGCATTTATTTTCTCTCAATTTAAAACGGTTATTTAGGGATATAAAATGATGCAATATCAAAATAACGCCCGTGTAAAAGCAAAATCGCAATTTTGGGTGCGTTTGAGGTTTATGGTACATAAAAATGTTTTGTTGATATCTGCAGACGAATTTTTTACCATGCAGACCTGGGCATTTAAATGCACATGACCGGCAAAAATGATCGGAGTTTTCTCCCAAATCATTCTCCAAATAATAATTGTTCTACAAAAAATTATGTGCTTACATCTTGCCACTTTCAATTCTTTGTCGATTTGAAAATAGAAGATTTGGCGAGAATCTGCAGATTCCCGTGAAAACCTTTTGCGGAATCCAATCAGATTCTTGCAATCCGCTGTGAATTTGAGCCCCTGATATGAGGTAAAGGTGCAATAAGAATATCAAGTCACCATATTTTCTCTGATATTCAAAGCAAAGAGAAAGCAAACCGGTGATTTTGTATATTTAATATTTTTAAATTTAACATTAACAAATCTAAGCAGTGCTTCACTCTGGGGAAAATGGATGAAATTATAAATTTGACAATTTTTTGTACCAAGAAACAGTTCTCAGCCTAATCCTTTCAGATTGGGATATTTTTTTTAGAACGCTTCACCCCAGTGCTAAAAACATAATTTTCACATATTTAAGTACACCTGTTCTTTTAAATCTCTTGTTGCACCTTTAAAGGTCACCTCGGGTTCATTTGGGGTCATTGATCCAAAATGGTCGACATTTGCATAATTGGTCGCTGTATCTGCATACTTTGTTGGATTTTCATGGAACTTGGACCCAATGATTTTTGGCAGAGATAGACATGTAACCCCAACAGCTGTGAGGCTCAAAAGTAATTAATTGGGGGAATTGACATAAATGGAAATGGATGCACTATTACTCGGACAGACTCGCATGTACCTCAACACCTTAATGCTGTCCGATTTCTGAAAGTCTGATTTCGCCTTGTTTATGTTTTTTCCTTGTAATCTACTTTCTTTTCACCTAAGGTAATATCCTACCTCCGGCAGAGATCCATGCTCATTTGCAGTATATTCTAAATGACACCACTGCCCCAGCCGAGCACCCTCTAGGTTACCTCACCACGGAGAACCGAGACGTCTGGGGCGTCACTCAGGCAGCAGCTGCTTTCGACCAGCGCCAAGAATTCCGAAGCACTTGATAAGATAGACACTGCAGTGTACTGCTTATGTTTGGATGAGAGGGAACCAGTTGAGGCTGAACACATGAACAGAAACATGCTGTATGGTGATGGAGCCAATAGGTAATTGAAAATCAACTTTGATCTGTATTTAAAAAACCTCAGTTTGTGGGCAAGTTCTTTTGAAAATTTGATAAGAACGGCCAATTCATCATGAAAATGAATTGCCTCTACTTCACAAGCATCTTTTGGAAGACTGATAATGCAAAGGTTGATGTCACAGCAAAGCCATTTTTATGATTTCCAAAACAAGTATGCAATTATGTAAAAATAGTTTACATTATTTTCCACTTGGAGCAACCAATTTTGAAAGACCTTGGACATGTTAGGTCAAATGTAGGGTCAAAGGTCATTTGGGACCCTCAAATCACTCTGACATCAAGTTGAGAAATTGTTCATCCATTCACCCAAAAGATGCATTTTTACCACAAGATATGATGAATGTCCATGAAACTTAGATACATTAATTGCTTGATGGGTGAAGTGAAGGACTGCATTTGGGTGTATGATCAAATAACAGTCTGTTAAAACCAAGATAAGAATGACTATTTTTTGACATGGAAGATCAATTAAAACTTGAATAGTGAATCTCGGTGATTGGCACTTGAAACCAAGAATATGAAATTAGAGTGGGGTTAAAGGTAATTTAGAGGTGATATGAGTCAGTAATTCCTAGGATTCATCTGAGAATCATACCATTCATTAAGATAACAAATAAAATAATGATTACACCTTCAATGCCACTTAAACAGTTTAGACTTAACATTTTAATTAAGGTGTTTGACGTGTTTTGTGATCTGTTTATGCAAGTGTTTTGAGCTTGGAGCATTCAATTTAGCACCCACTGTCGGCAGCAAAAGAAAGACTGCATTTTGACTTGCGAAAGCTCCACGCGCAGATACATGGAGCTCTGTGGTTTGTTGCGTTTGTTATCGTGAAGAATTAAAACCAAAAACAAATCGGCGTCGTCGCGAGTCCTCTACGCCCGCTTCAAGGCGTGCATCCTCTACGCCGGAATTCATGTTTGCGCGTAACAGCCGATGGGCCACAAAAAGTTTCTTGCCGGCCCAATGAGGGTGCCCCAAATGTTAAATAGACTAAAATTTGAGGTGTTTTAGGCATTTAATGGTAAAAGTATGTCGGTGACCCCCATTTTTTATTTCAAAATTTCGAAGAACGACATCGGGACCTCAACCTATTTAGAAATTACAATAATTTTATCGAGAACAAGTTAGTTTTATTTTTAGGCGATCAAGAGGTCAAATTTGGCTTTTCCCATAGACTTGCGTGGTTAAAAAGTGACAACATACCTTTTGATTGGCTGTAGCTCAAAAACAAAAGTCGGTGACCCCCAAATTTTATTTTTCAGGGATTCAAATCAGGCACCGTTGTAAATACCACTAGTGAATTCTGGACAAAAATTAGCGAGTAGATCACTAACACATCAAACCCCCTTTTTAGCTGGGATGCAGAGAGGAAAGGGTACCAGTACGTTGCAAATTTTATAGGTGAAATGAGTCTGTTTTTTACTCAGTAAAGGAACACTTTTGAATCTGTCCTGTTTGTAATTCTTCTGGCCAATTACATATCATTAAAGATTACAAAAAATGAATGTCTTGATAAATAATACATTAAATTTCTTAATTATATCAAGGGAGGGAAGAAACCAGAGTGAGCATGAGGACAGAAAAATAAATTCAATCATGAAATGTTTACTTGTGTAAAGAGTGTGTTGTTAGAGTTTACTTGGTGTTATTCTGTAAAAAAAATCCATAGGACTTGGTTGAGGCTTAACATGTGAGCTGTCCAATTGAGCAGGCGACATGTAATTCATTACTGTATGCAGTAAATAATTTTCACAAAGGGTTATAACCCCTATTAAGTTACTATTTGTTAAATTGGTTATTTGGACATGTACCTTTGCAATAACTGGACTGTATATAGCAGGATTGGAAGTTAAGCTCAAAATGATGCGTGATACTTGAAATTGATTTGCAGACGAAACGCAAACACGGCCCCCATTAAAGACGCCCATGGCCATATGATGTTTATTTTCCATTTGAACAATTCTGATAACAAGCAATTGAAGCAAAGAATGTAAGTTCTTTACATCATTTTCAACCTAGTATTATTCATTAGTTGTTTCTGTGTCAACAGGCTGAGTTGACAAGTACATTGAAAATAATAATTGCCAACCCGAACGGCTGATGGCTGTCAACTTTGAACATGCCTGGGTGATGGAGTAGCCGTACTAAGGTTCTTCAACGAGAACATACAAGGACTCAACAGAGTCACCAGCGGTCTCCCCTTCAGCTGTGCTGCTAGTATTGACTCCTCACAATATGTTTCCAGGGTATGGTCATATAAATGCAGTTTAGGTCAGTTGTGACAGGTTATCAGGACAATTTACTGGCCTATGTTTTTGGTTCTACAATCTTGTAATATGTTGTTGAACAGTTGTAATTCGGGCAACTATTGCAAGGGGAATGCCATGTAGGCTTGAAGCAATAGTGTCATTAAGAACTTATTTTCCCCTCCCCATACCTGTAAGGATTCACACCGTAAATAACATGAGAAACAGAGGTTAGTCCAGCCCCTGCTGCAAATGATGGTGTTTTTTGGGCCCGGTTTCAAGGGTACCATAAAAAACAGAGACAATGGCGAGTTTTGGGTTGAAAATCAGGGTTTGCTTGTAATATTCAAGTATAAATCGGTAGGAATATCATAAAAAGGTTGGACATTGATCCATTATTTGATCCGACGTCTACCAATTTGAACCGTATTTTACAGCGGAACACCTAACTGAAAACAGAGCTATGACCTCCAGGTCCATGGAGAATGCTATTCACAGTCCAGCAGCTCGGAAATTTTGGGGATAACAACCAAATCATTCATTTCACATCATTCGGGTATGATGATCTTCAAGCAGATGTTAGCTTGAAGAGTTTATGAATGATAGAACCAGGCAGTGGCCGGAAATTGAAGGTGGCCAAATTTTTCATTTTTGCTGTGGGACATGAAGTTGATGAAAGATACTGCACAAAACTGTTTAAACTCTGGACCCCCTTAATTTTGCTTTTGTAGCCCCCCTCTATTTTGGCCTTAATAATACCCCAAATGACAAGAATATGGCTGATTGTCTTAATTTTTGCCACTGCCAGTTTGTGTATGTAGCATTAATTTTCAATAGGATATAGATAATTCAAACACAATGAGCTTTAAATGCTTATACAAGAATTACATTCCAACCACTCGTCTCAGCATTGGCTAGGGGGGTCTGAGGAATTGCCCCCTATGGCGATATTTAAATTTGCTTTAAAAAGCTGTTATTTTAAAAGCAAATTAAAAAAATACGCATCAATTTGTTTCAATTTTTTTAACAATCTCAGTTTAAAAGCTTTATCCTCGGTGCAGTGTTGCTATTTTTAGCTGGCACCACCGCTACCAACTCCCCCACCCTCACCACTCGTCGCCTCACGTGCCCCCCCCACCCATCCTGAATATCTTCCTATAAGCCATGGTATGGGTCTTTGCCATTCCTACTGATATGTCAGGGTGCCCACAAGTAAATGAAATGGATACCTGTTACACCTGGATCTTTTAAACCAAGTCAGGAACTACATTTCGAGCTTGTCAGGAGAGCTTCAGTCTCCTACAAAATACAACAAAGCTGTGTTTCAACTGCTTACAAGTCAAATTCATTTGTTGTGCCTTCACAGTTCTTGATATTCACCCCATATAACCTCTCAGATCAGATGTTGTTTGGACTATTTTTTGAGAATCAAATACAATGCAGATAGCAGGTGTAGACTTCATGGTCTGTTGCCGTGTCCGATTTGGGGAATAACATTAGCTTTTTTTAGTGGTCGTGCATCACTACATAACTTTTATTATTCTTTCTTGCGGAAGTTTGTTGTAAGGAAGCAGCTACTGTAGTGATCATATGAAACACTGGGCAGAAATATTATTAATCCATTTTTGAATTGTCCAAGCACAACATGAACTGCTTGAATGTTTCTTGATAATTTTTGTGTCATAAAAGTAAAAAACACTTGATTACAAGAATTGCTGAGAATTTGGAGAAGTGGAGGAAACCGTTTTTAAATTAACCCCACACTTTCAACACTCCTTTTGTTATGTTTTTGGTCTGATTACAGCCAAATTTGGTCATTAAGAACCAGTGGCCCAAAGTTCATATGGGGTGCACACAGATTGGGGTCAAAAATCACAGTGACTGATTAAAGATGTGTTCTTTGAAATTCTATGTTTACTACCTTAAATCACATTATATGCTCACTAATCATGGTCAGAAGGATCACTGACCAAGATCCACATGGGGCTAACACAGATTGGATTAAAGGTCACATGAACTGAATGCAAGGGCATTCTTTGAAATTCTAAATTTGTTTCTTCTGTCTCAAATGACATGCTATGACCACCAAACAAAAATCACTGATCCAAAGCCCATGTGGGAGTGCAAACAGTTTGGAGTCAAAGTTCACAGGGAGTTATAAAAGAGTTATTTTTTTTTCAAGTTAATTCTGTATATGTGTCTTGCCTGAAGGGAAAGACAATGTAATTACCTTTTTGTGTTGTCTGCTGCAAGTAGAGCGGCACATGGAGATTACTTTGGTAGTATGTGTGTGTTTGTGGTAAAATGTTAACCCTGCACTTATTGCACTCATACTCTTCACACATTGATCAATGAACTTCATACTGGGTCTGAAGAACCACTGGCCCAAGATTCATATGGTGTACACTTATATGGGGTACACTCATATGGGGCGACTCAAATGGTGACTCATATGGGGGGGTGTACACAGATTGACCTCTGATGACCCCATGTGACCTTTGACCCCATCCACAATCTGCAATGTATACAGATTGATCTCTGGTGATCCCATGTGACCTTTGACCCCATTCACAAACTGCAGTGGCAGACAACACATGCGTTTCAGGGAGCACTGTATTTTATTGTATACAGGATGTAGGTGTAAAAACAATGAAATATATCGACTTGGTTAGTGAAACAATATATCTAGAACACTTTTTGTGTACTTAATGTATTACAGTAAGCATTACCCCAAAGCTCAACATTTTAAGATACATTTCAAACAAATATTTGGTACTTGAATCTCATTTTGTCAACCCAAGCTACTAGCATTGTAATATACAGATATGTGTAAATTTTAAGAATTAAATAAGGTAAAAATACTCTCTAGAAACACTATTTTTAATCCATCAATTCATTGAATTGATGGATTATTGCGATCGAGAGCGGCGTGTATTATGTCGGCTCTTATTTGCGAAACTAGTCGGCCGTTTTATGTCAGTTTGCGCCGGAAATTCGGCAAATTGTTCTGGAAGTAATGGGCCTTTTGCCGTAGGTTTTATTTTTTGGAATTTTAGTGACGGTAGTCAATTTGGGTAGGTTTTGTGTTTTTTGGGCATCTTTGGATGCCTCGTTTAAAAACACTGTTACATCGCCCCAAGAAAACGATTTAATTTTTTGGTAGAGGAATATACCCCTTAGTGCTAATACAAAAAAATAAAGAATTGAACGATGTATATTTTTGTAAAATCGCATTGAAAAACTGCATTTTTTGGGCATTTTTAAAGGGCATTTAAGGGGGGTCACCATCCGAAGCCCCCTCGGGAATTCTTGGATACCAATCATAATTATAAAAAGCTATTTGAAATGAATAACCTATGGGCTACACATGGAAAACAAAATAAACATAGTGCTTGAACTGCAAAATAAAAATATTGCTAATGTAATATAGCCGATTTTCTAGATTTTACCCTCACTAATTTTGCGTCCCAGGGGCCTCTAAATGGGGGGTATGTATATCTCAGTAACAGGGGGGGTTAGATCAGGCTAACTTTGCCGGTGATAATATTTCATTAAGTACACTTATCCAACAAAAATGAATCGATTTGGCCAACCTTCATGTTCCGACATTTTCCCATATCACCTGGTTCTCTCTGTCATAGACACTTAAGGTCTGAGATGTTCCATTGAGGAGAAAATGACATTTTTATCTTGCCCATTTTGTACAGGAATGAATGGGACTTGTATTTACCGGTGTGAAACATTAAAGGTGCAACAAGAGATTTCACATATCAGGGGTCCCTAAAAAAATCAAAAGCACCGATTTTTGCCCTGATGTA
Organism: Ophioderma brevispina; assembly: GCA_023653785.1. NCBI lineage: Eukaryota > Metazoa > Echinodermata > Ophiuroidea > Amphilepidida > Ophiodermatidae > Ophioderma > Ophioderma brevispina. Next base: position 17,322 of record JAMKCH010028173.1, read on the forward strand.
AAAGCATTCCATCAAAAATATCCCCATCTGAAAGGATTAAGCTAAGAAATGTTTCTTTGGTACAAAAATTGTGAAATTTCTAATTTTGTATAGGAGCAAATGCGAAATTTAGCCTATGTTTATATTGAAATGTAAGCAAATCAAAGTCACCTTTTTTTTCTCTTTTAAGACATTTCTTTAGCTAAATACAAGGTAAGAAATGTATTGAGTGTCTATTATACATGAAATTACTATTATAACACAATATTAGGGTGTCTCAAAATCTCTCGTTGCACCTTTAAGTCTGGTGAAGTTAATATATGCATTGAGATTGACCAAGTGTTCCATGTTCACAAAATAATGAATTGAGGGGGTGGCCTTGAAGAGCATATTGTCATAACTTTCTTCCCCCCCCCCCCCCCCCCAAAAAAAAAAAAAAAAAAAAAAAAAAAAAAAAAAAAAAAAAAAAAAAAAAAAAAAAAAAAAAAAAAAAAAAAAAAAAAAAAAAAAAAAAAATAATATATAGCCAAAATGACCAAGTGTATGTTCACAGAGCAGAGAATTGCGGGGCGGGAACAAAATCTACACAAGAGTGTTCAAACAATATATTATGAACAAGATTGTTGTTGACACACACATTTTTGCTCTGTAAAATGTCAAAAATTTGCCTTAGGATTTTTTTCCCCAATGAACATTCAAAGGAGGAATTAAACGTTAGGAATTAAATGTTGAAAGAAAATACTCTGAAGATTAATCGATAATGTGGCTCTGGATGCATCACTCGATCACGCATGGTTAACAGTTCACAAGCACCAGCATGATGCTTTAGGTCACACAGGACAGTATATCGACATCAAGCCATGCACCAGCCATGTACAATTACATGCACGACTACACACATCATGTGTGGCATATAAACATCCGTATTGTGTTTGTGCTTTGTGCATGAAAAATATACAGGATGAAGTTATTCATCACTGCTTTGGTTCTGGAAATATCAGATTTCTCCATATTTTTGGCTGTAGATCGAGTGATGTCCTCCCTATAAGGGTTCAGAAGTGCAATGAAAAAGAACTCCCCATGTAGGTTTGACATAGCACAATTTTTTTTTCCGTGGCAGGTTTTGTTTTCATTTTTCCCCAAAGCTTAACATGTGCATGTTCTGCTGTAAAAACAATGCACTTGTGTCATATGGAATTTGTGATTTTGTCATAAAGGAAAAATGCATTTTAATGCTTTAAAATAGTGTCCTTTTGAATTGGGCAAATGCTATATTATATAAGACGAAATAAACAAATTTAAGTATGAGAAAAAAACAAAGTGAACAAACTTTATTTTTTCGTGCAACAACTGTACCATTTTGATGTGCCAGGTAATGTATATCCATTATTCCTTAGTTTTTCAGTGGGATGATGAGCTACCATTAAAGCTTTATCATTTTAAAAATTATAGTTTTCATAATTTTACATATTGTACTAAGATATTTATTCCTTTTACTTAATTGTGCACAGATTCAGCTGGATTTAGATCCGGCAGTGAAGAAAGGCATTGAAACTGCCAAGGAGAGATATCTGGCATACACGGGATCCCTCAATGTGGAGACTAAACAGAGCTTCAATTTTGGCAAGAACTTTTTGAAGACATGTAAGATTAGCCCAGATTCAGTCATGCAGCTGGCATTTCAGGTACGAGAGTGATATTTTCTAGTTGCAGTACTCATAACTCTTGATTTTTTTCAATGTGCCTGTGTTAGTATAGCATTTGCCATATCAAAACATTTTGCCAAACATTTTACAAAACTCCTGGTCATGGTGAATTCTTCATAAAAAAGATTTTGATCATAATGAAAATAGTTGAAGTGATTGATTGATTATCAAATAAACCCCACACTTTCAACACTCCTTTTGTTATGTTTTTGGTCTGATTACAGCCAAATTTGGTCATTAAGAACCAGTGGCCCAAAGTTCATATGGGGTGCACACAGATTGGGGTCAAAAATCACAGTGACTGATTAAAGATGTGTTCTTTGAAATTCTATGTTTTACTACCTTAAATCACATTATATGCTCACTAATCATGGTCAGAAGGATCACTGACCAAGATCCACATGGGGCTAACACAGATTGGATTAAAGGTCACATGAACTGAATGCAAGGGCATTCTTTGAAATTCTAAATTTGTTTCTTCTGTCTCAAATGACATGCTATGACCACCAAACAAAAATCACTGATCCAAAGCCCATGTGGGAGTGCAAACAGTTTGGAGTCAAAGTTCACAGGGAGTTATAAAAGAGTTATTTTTTTTCAAGTTAATTCTGTATATGTGTCTTGCCTGAAGGGAAAGACAATGTAATTACCTTTTTGTGTTGTCTGCTGCAAGTAGAGCGGCACATGGAGATTACTTTGGTAGTATGTGTGTGTTTGTGGTAAAATGTTAACCCTGCACTTATTGCACTCATACTCTTCACACATTGATCAATGAACTTCATACTGGGTCTGAAGAACCACTGGCCCAAGATTCATATGGTGTACACTTATATGGGGTACACTCATATGGGGCGACTCAAATGGTGACTCATATGGGGGGTGTACACAGATTGACCTCTGATGACCCCATGTGACCTTTGACCCCATCCACAATCTGCAATGTATACAGATTGATCTCTGGTGATCCCATGTGACCTTTGACCCCATTCACAAACTGCAGTGGCAGACAACACATGCGTTTCAGGGAGCACTGTATTTTATTGTATACAGGATGTAGGTGTAAAAACAATGAAATATATCGACTTGGTTAGTGAAACAATATATCTAGAAACACTTTTTGTGTACTTAATGTATTACAGTAAGCATTACCCCAAAGCTCAACATTTTAAGATACATTTCAAACAAATATTTGGTACTTGAATCTCATTTTGTCAACCCAAGCTACTAGCATTGTAATATACAGATATGTGTAAATTTTAAGAATTAAATAAGGTAAAAATACTCTCTAGAAACACTATTTTTAATCCATCAATTCATTGAATTGATGGATTATTGCGATCGAGAGCGGCGTGTATTATGTCGGCTCTTATTTGCGAAACTAGTCGGCCGTTTTATGTCAGTTTGCGCCGGAAATTCGGCAAATTGTTCTGGAAGTAATGGGCCTTTTGCCGTAGGTTTTATTTTTTGGAATTTTAGTGACGGTAGTCAATTTGGGTAGGTTTTGTGTTTTTTGGGCATCTTTGGATGCCTCGTTTAAAAACACTGTTACATCGCCCCAAGAAAACGATTTAATTTTTTGGTAGAGGAATATACCCCTTAGTGCTAATACAAAAAAAATAAAGAATTGAACGATGTATATTTTTGTAAAATCGCATTGAAAAACTGCATTTTTTGGGCATTTTTAAAGGGCATTTAAGGGGGGTCACCATCCGAAGCCCCCTCGGGAATTCTTGGATACCAATCATAATTATAAAAAGCTATTTGAAATGAATAACCTATGGGCTACACATGGAAAACAAAATAAACATAGTGCTTGAACTGCAAAATAAAAATATTGCTAATGTAATATAGCCGATTTTCTAGATTTTACCCTCACTAATTTTGCGTCCCAGGGGCCTCTAAATGGGGGGTATGTATATCTCAGTAACAGGGGGGGTTAGATCAGGCTAACTTTGCCGGTGATAATATTTCATTAAGTACACTTATCCAACAAAAATGAATCGATTTGGCCAACCTTCATGTTCCGACATTTTCCCATATCACCTGGTTCTCTCTGTCATAGACACTTAAGGTCTGAGATGTTCCATTGAGGAGAAAATGACATTTTTATCTTGCCCATTTTGTACAGGAATGAATGGGACTTGTATTTACCGGTGTGAAACATTAAAGGTGCAACAAGAGATTTCACATATCAGGGGTCCCTAAAAAAATCAAAAGCACCGATTTTTGCCCTGATGTAAAAGCATTCCATCAAAAATATCCCCATCTGAAAGGATTAAGCTAAGAAATGTTTCTTTGGTACAAAAATTGTGAAATTTCTAATTTTGTATAGGAGCAAATGCGAAATTTAGCCTATGTTTATATTGAAATGTAAGCAAATCAAAGTCACCTTTTTTTTCTCTTTTAAGACATTTCTTTAGCTAAATACAAGGTAAGAAATGTATTGAGTGTCTATTATACATGAAATTACTATTATAACACAATATTAGGGTGTCTCAAAATCTCTCGTTGCACCTTTAAGTCTGGTGAAGTTAATATATGCATTGAGATTGACCAAGTGTTCCATGTTCACAAAATAATGAATTGAGGGGGTGGCCTTGAAGAGCATATTGTCATAACTTTCTTCCCCCCCCCCCCCCCCCCAAAAAAAAAAAAAAAAAAAAAAAAAAAAAAAAAAAAAAAAAAAAAAAAAAAAAAAAAAAAAAAAAAAAAAAAAAAAAAAAAAAAAAAAAAATAATATATAGCCAAAATGACCAAGTGTATGTTCACAGAGCAGAGAATTGCGGGGCGGGAACAAAATCTACACAAGAGTGTTCAAACAATATATTATGAACAAGATTGTTGTTGACACACACATTTTTGCTCTGTAAAATGTCAAAAATTTGCCTTAGGATTTTTTTCCCCAATGAACATTCAAAGGAGGAATTAAACGTTAGGAATTAAATGTTGAAAGAAAATACTCTGAAGATTAATCGATAATGTGGCTCTGGATGCATCACTCGATCACGCATGGTTAACAGTTCACAAGCACCAGCATGATGCTTTAGGTCACACAGGACAGTATATCGACATCAAGCCATGCACCAGCCATGTACAATTACATGCACGACTACACACATCATGTGTGGCATATAAACATCCGTATTGTGTTTGTGCTTTGTGCATGAAAAATATACAGGATGAAGTTATTCATCACTGCTTTGGTTCTGGAAATATCAGATTTCTCCATATTTTTGGCTGTAGATCGAGTGATGTCCTCCCTATAAGGGTTCAGAAGTGCAATGAAAAAGAACTCCCCATGTAGGTTTGACATAGCACAATTTTTTTTTCCGTGGCAGGTTTTGTTTTCATTTTTTCCCCAAAGCTTAACATGTGCATGTTCTGCTGTAAAAACAATGCACTTGTGTCATATGGAATTTGTGATTTTGTCATAAAGGAAAAATGCATTTTAATGCTTTAAAATAGTGTCCTTTTGAATTGGGCAAATGCTATATTATATAAGACGAAATAAACAAATTTAAGTATGAGAAAAAAACAAAGTGAACAAACTTTATTTTTTCGTGCAACAACTGTACCATTTTGATGTGCCAGGTAATGTATATCCATTATTCCTTAGTTTTTCAGTGGGATGATGAGCTACCATTAAAGCTTTATCATTTTAAAAATTATAGTTTTCATAATTTTACATATTGTACTAAGATATTTATTCCTTTTACTTAATTGTGCACAGATTCAGCTGGATTTAGATCCGGCAGTGAAGAAAGGCATTGAAACTGCCAAGGAGAGATATCTGGCATACACGGGATCCCTCAATGTGGAGACTAAACAGAGCTTCAATTTTGGCAAGAACTTTTTGAAGACATGTAAGATTAGCCCAGATTCAGTCATGCAGCTGGCATTTCAGGTACGAGAGTGATATTTTCTAGTTGCAGTACTCATAACTCTTGATTTTTTTCAATGTGCCTGTGTTAGTATAGCATTTGCCATATCAAAACATTTTGCCAAACATTTTACAAAACTCCTGGTCATGGTGAATTCTTCATAAAAAAAGATTTTGATCATAATGAAAATAGTTGAAGTGATTGATTGATTATCAAATAAACCCCATTAATCAGCTTTACCCCACTGTGATAATAGTGTACACCTAGTGTTTGTATCTTTGCTGAAGGCTGTCATGTAAATAATGTGACATGTGACGTTACTTTGGTAATAGACATCAATGGAACTAGCACAACTGGCAAACAATCCGAATTTAGCGCTCAGGCTTTTCAAATTATACTCCAAATGAGGAACGCACAATTCAGTATATATGTAGTTGTCTTCAAGATCAGCCTGAGGAGACCAGTCACTAATCAGATGTCACATCGTCTATAAAAAAATCAGGGATTGGATTCTCATGATTATGACAACTATGCTCTTTTAAAAGTACTTGTTCCGATTTATGTCTATTGTGTTCTCTACTTGATATGAGAGCCTGGCACTTGCACATATGCCCCATCAAGTACCGTGGGAAACAAACTTGCAGTTTTGATGGAAGAAGCAATTTGCAAAGCCCTATTCAATACTGTACTATTATTAATGGTTAACCATTAAAACAGCGGTGTTTTGTTTATATTTTGGGAATGATATGGATTTGAGGGCTCAAGTTTCAGGATGACAATGAGAAAAATACAGCCTTCTGATACTACTACAGGGTAAATCAGGGAGGTCCCAAAGACGATCGGAACATGCACCTTTAACTGCAATCCAAAGGAATTTGATAATACAAAATGATAAGGTGGCCGTCTCCACTCTTGAAATATAAACATGTGATATCATTATATATGTAGATTGGCTCATTGCAAACTTAGTTTCATGATTAGGCAAAGGCCATTCATATGGAGCTTTTGCCAGACATTGTCTTTGCAAAGTAGTAGATTGGACTTGGACTGTCAGGGAAAATAAAGCAATAATTGTGATCAGTTTGGAATGTATGTGCATGGGAATTTCATAGGATTGTTTTCTGAACTTGATGTTGCATTTTACTATTATCTGGCTTAATCAGATCGGCTTCTACAAATTGGCTGGCAAAGTAGTCGGGACCTATGAATCTTGCAGCACAGCAGCTTTCAGGCATGGTCGCACAGAGACCATTAGATCGGCTACCAAGGAAACCAAGAAATGTTCTCAGGCCTTCATGGAAGGATCTGGTGCAAGTGATGCAGAGAAGAGAAGCCTCCTTCAGGCCTGTTCAGATAAGCATAACCAGCTCACAAAAGAGGCCGCTATGGGTAAGTTTATGTGTCAACTTAATTTTGATGTTGGAAATAGTGTTAAATTTGTGGAGACATCTACACTGGGTCAAGTAGACAAATTTATCTGATTAAATGTCGCCATCCAAATTCAATTGACATAGGAAGGGAAATGTACCCGATATTATTGGATTATGGCGAGTCAAGGAAGTAGAAAAATAGGTACTATTGACAAGAGTAAATGAAGGAGCATATAGCAAGTGTGTATAATTTATATTGATTGTTATCAACTTAAAGACCTTTAAATTCCTGGAACGATCACTCCAATTGGTTAGGTATGGGCTGAGCTACAGGCTTTTAAATGAAGAGGTCGGTTTTGTGCTCTATCCATGGATTCACATTAAAATCTATGGCAGTCCTTGAAGCAAATCACTGCCTAATATGATAATAGGAGTGTTTTTATGTTATATTAAGTGTGTCTTATAGTATTTAAAAGCTAGAGAGAAAATTACAAGATTTGAAACACTTTTTTTTTTTAAGATTTGACATGTGGGCTAGATGTTATGAATACCACCAGGACTCTGCACATCCCAAAAACGTTGATGCAGATCAAGCCAGGATGTGGCCACACCCAGCCATGGTTTTCAATCATTTGGTCTGCAAATAAATACAATACATGCACATTTTTGTGTCGCCTGCAAGAGGGATTGCTTTGGTAGTGTCTGTGTGTGTATTTTTGTGTGTCCGGGGTCAAAATGTCAACATACATACATACTTACAACTAGCATTTATGACGCGCCGTTCCCCAAAGGCTCAAGGCGCTTACAGTAAAAGAAAGTGAGAAAAATGAGCAATAAATATAACATAATGAAAAACAAATCAATTGGGAAACAAGTGTGTCTTAAGTGCCTTTTTAAAGGCGTTTACAGATACTGACTGCCTAAAAAAAAAAAAAAAAAAAAAGTTAAATTTGTGGAGACATCTACACTGGGTCAAGTAGACAAATTTATCTGATTAAATGTCGCCATCCAAATTCAATTGACATAGGAAGGGAAATGTACCCGATATTATTGGATTATGGCGAGTCAAAGAAGTAGAAAAATAGGTACTATTGACAAGAGTAAATGAAGGAGCATATAGCAAGTGTGTATAATTTATATTGACTGTTATCAACTTAAAGACCTTTAAATTCCTGGAACGATCACTCCAATTGGTTAGGTATGGGCTGAGCTACAGGCTTTTAAATGAAGAGGTCGGTTTTGTGCTCTATCCATGGATTCACATTAAAATCTATGGCAGTCCTTGAAGCAAATCACTGCCTAATATGATAATAGGAGTGTTTTATGTTTATTTTTATGTTATATTAAGTGTGTCTTAAAGTATTTAAAAGCTAGAGAGAAAATTACAAGATTTGAAACACTTTTTTTTTAAAGATTTGACATGTGGGCTAGATGTTATGAATACCACCAGGACTCTGCACATCCCAAAAACGTTGATGCAGATCAAGCCAGGATGTGGCCACACCCAGCCATGGTTTTCAATCTTTTGGTCTGCAAATAAATACAATACATGCACATTTTTGTGTCGCCTGCAAGAGGGATTGCTTTGGTAGTGTCTGTGTGTGTATTTTCTTGTGTCCGGGGTCAAAATGTCAACCATACATGTCAATCAATTTTCATGACACTTGGATACAATGGTCCTTGGGTGGTGACACATGTGTTAGTGACCTTGGTGACCTTTTTTTCCCAATTCACAAACCTTCATTGAAAGCTTTTTTTTACCTAAAAAAGTTTTTTCTGATCTTTGTTTCTTCATATGGCATTGATTTGCTTTGTGAACGGCTATGTATTTTAATGTGAATCTGTAGATTGAGTGCAAAACAGACTGCTTGATTCAAATGATCTTTATAGTATATTAAAGCTAATAAAACAAGCTTTCTGTTGATACCATGTATGTTGGGATATGTTTTTAAAGATGCAAAATGGTGGATGATCAGGTCCATTTTTTTACTATGTATATTCCTGATATTTCAATGCTTCTAATCCTATAACCTACAGGCCAAGGCTGGGACAGACATCTATTTGCACTGCGCACCCTAGCAGCCGACAAAGGCAAGATCCCAGATATATTTGCAGATCCTGCATATTCCACCATCAACCATATCATCATCTCAACCAGTACGCTATCGAGTCCTGCTGTGCTGGCGGGAGGATTCGCACCTGTTGTCTCCAATGGCTTTGGTGTCGGCTATGGTATACTGGATAACGAGCATGGTGTGAACATCACTAGCTACCCAGATTCTTGCAATGTGAAGGACTATGTAGAATGTGTAATGGGTAGTTTAGAACAAATACACAATGTTCTACAAGCTACATCAAAGTAACCTTTGGGTTAAGCACCATAGGGAGTGGATTCTCAAAGCTATTAGTAGCACAATCATCATATCTCATTAAAATCTGTGTTGTACTGAAAATGCAATAGCACCCTGTACCTATCTTAACATTTTGACAATACAGCACTCGGTGCAAATGTACAAGGTCAATTATAGGTATAGATCTTGTTCATCCGAAGGCTTGTATACTTCGTTTGACTGGAGATATGCTTTCCTAAACCTTTATATACACATATAGTATATATGTAAGCTTACTGTTTGATTCCAAAATTCAAATGGATGAGGAGGTTCTTAAGAAATACAGGGCAACCATGAGACTCACCACTGGAACCTCTGAAGGTGGTACTGTGGGCCAAAGGCTGAATAGTTATTTTGTGGCACAAGAAATTATATTTTTTTAAGCAGATTCCAAAGAAAACTGCTAAATAGTGTAAATGGAGTTAGAAGTCTTTCTCGCTGTCTGCCCATCACATGTCAACATTTAGGGATCTGTAAAAGTTTTAAAGTTGTTGCCAGAATTGTTCAGAGGTGGGCAACGCATGCGTCATAATATCTGCATAAAAGGGGCGGGGCCTGTGGGTAGCTTCATGCAGGATTAACCAATGGGAGGATGACCTACTCAACAAGCCAATTGGCATTCACTTCATGTTGATGCACATCACGCTCAATGCACGGTAAATATCTCTAAACAATTCTGGCAGAGAGTATATATACTCCCCGCCTAAAAATTCCGAACGATGTTGAAATGGCCATCAACGTGCTCAAACTTGCTTTCAAATGAATGCGTCAAGCCAGCTGGATAAATCTCTCAAACTTCCACATCATGCTTCGTTAGCAATGCATTACGGACACAGGTCAATAAGCAAACACATTATGCGAACAACGCTCCTGGCATTTATTATTATAATTCACCTACATACCTACATACCTTTTTAATACAGTAATTTATATCGTTCGGATTTTTTAGGCGGGGAGTATATATGGAGTTCATGCAATCTGGACAATTAGTAAATTATGCATTCAGATGACGCTTCAGTAATGAAATCCATAGGCCATACTCATTTATGTGGTGTACACAGGTGAGGTCAGAAGTCTTCCAGTGATCAAGGTTATCTATATCACAGGTTACGTATGTATGGTAATTCTTTCACTTGGCAGAAGTGGATGGGTCATTTTATTTGAAGTTTAATTTAGATTAAGCATATGAGTTCTGATGCAAAACTTGGTTGCATGCTATTTTAAAGGTGCTTGTTCCAATTTATATCTATTGTGTTCTCTACTTGATGATAGCACTTGCACATATGCCCCATCAAGTACTATGGGAAACAAACTTGCAGTTTTAATGGTAGAAGCAATAGTGCACATTGTGTGCACCATAATTATGGCTATACAGCTTCAGTGCAAATGTTTAATGTATGGTTGAAACTATACATTTTTATTCCAAGCTATTTTGTTTCATCTCGAGTTGAAAAAATAGATATATCTCCGTTTGTGTTCGGCACTCTTCATGTAGACATTGTCTGAAGCAAACAGCTATGAACCTTGCCATGCCACCCTACACTAGCATGCAGTTCCATACACATGTGCGAAAGGCTAGCATTTGCTGATGGCATGTTTTACGATAGAGGGATCCAAATCTTCCCGATTTTACATAAAATGTGTAATTTCAAGTATGAAATGTAATTTTGGGGCATTTTACCAATTTAATTGGAAAGTTTTGAGTCAAGACACTTCAAGTAAATTTGGGCAAAGAATTGTAATTTTTAATCTAAAATTGCCTTTTTCTTACTGCAAACATTACCTATTTTGATAGACACAATATGTCCATCAAATGTAACATTAGCAAAAAAACATGATTTTTACCCACTTTTTGTGAGAGGATTTGATTTTTTGGTAGATGTACATGTATTTAGGTCACTTATTCATATCAAGACAATCTGAAAACAGGTTAGTTTGAAAATTAATTTTTACAAAATACTGTTTTTCAGGTGAATGTTAGATTTGACGGACAAAAATGGGAAAATTGTGTCGGTCAAAAAGTCTTGTATCTTTAAAACTGCTTGTTGCAGGCAACTCAAATTTCTACCAGATTTTGCTTTGTTAAAGGTACATTTCATGATTCTAGCACCTTCTCTTCACTGTTCAATATATATCCTTGAGAAAGGCTTATTCACAACTTTTTAGTTGATCCTGACGTTGCGTTGTGCAAATGCTTGTTTCCCATGGGCCCATAGGCCACTGTGCTAAAATTCCTGTCTTGTTTACAGACAGAAAATACAAAATTGTAAATTTCTTACAGATACGACTGAATTTGCATGTTATAAGATTAGGTACATCGGATTACTTATAATGTTAACAGTTCAGATGAAAGATCTCAACTTTTTTGATGTAAGTCGGGGGACGAGGCTGTGGATCATGAAATGCCCTTTAATTTCGCGAGTTTAAATAGGTAAAAACATTTGATAAAGTGGCCAACTACTGGACCCCTCTCTTGGCATACTTTAATGTGCTTGTCGACTTCCCACATTTCCTCGTAATTCCCACTGTTCCCCTTTTCCATCATTGTTTCTTGATGCAAAAACAAAAATTAAGGGTTCCAAACCACTGAATTCCTGGAGATTAACAATTTATCATTGAATAATAAAAACTCAAATGCTTTGTTATGAATATTAATGTTATAGCCAATGGTTACATTCTTGGGAATGTAGTAACCACTAAGAAATATGACAGTTCACATTTTACCAATATTAAAAATGTGAACTCTTCTAGATATATTGAATTGTGTAACAAAATTATATAAAGGAACCGAAAGAGCATCTATTATTTTGTGCATAGAATTTGATTGAATTGTTGCCTGTTTCCATCCAATAATTAATGTTTCTTTGATTTGAGTAGAAAACGTTAGTCTGTGTTGGCATGAACAAGGGCATCCCTACTTATCAGCTGTAGCTTGTCAAGGGAATGATCATGATGATTATCACAGCTGGTTTGAAGTCTGTATGACAAAATCAGAATAAAACAACAAAATTCACCATGACAGTTTTGACAACGGTTATGGATTATTTCATATCTACATCCTGTGGAAATTGAAACAAATTTCATTGTCAACAATAATTTTTCTTTAAATCTTGATTTTATACAGATATGGGAGAATGAACATATAGATGGTACTATAACATACAATAAGAGGTTCAAATGTCTATATTCCCACAGGGGTGTACTAGTCCTTGATATCCCTATAGTTGTCAAAATGGGGTTGCTCCTACTTAAAATAGTTTTAGAAGGGAAAATTGTGTGGGGTTATTGTTAAACAGCTGTGTTAAAATCAAACTATGCAATAGAGTGCTTTTTAAAAAAACACAATGCTTATTGTTTTGAGGATCAAAATAAGTCTATGCTTGATCATAGGTGCATATGATTAATTGCATAAATGCAACTCAAAAAAGTAAGAACATATTGAAATATCATGTGTTCACAAGCTTATGACCGAATGATGTGAATAAGATTTGGTGAGATTTTGACCACTATCTACGCTCCTGGACCTATTGTGGCAGTTGTTTCAGAGGGCACTTTCATATTCAAGTTCAAAAAGATCAGGAAAACCAATAGCTTCCTTTGAGGCTAGTGAGGAAGAGACCTGTCATGGTGGTGGTCAAAAACTATGAGTGGATGACCTGAAGATTAAAAAATTAAATATGGAATGTACATTAATTATCAAGTTTTGTGAGCACAAATTTGTGAGATATACATGGAAAGGGTATAAATAAATATTTTGTCCAACTTTTGTTGACCAATGACCAAAGTACCATTCGATTAAATGAGTTAAACCATGTATTTTTTACGGGGTACTGAGGTACTGCTGTTCTGTGCAATTAAGGTGCAGTATTTGAAGCGCAATGTTTAAATAAACAAGGTCAAGGGAAAATAAGTCAATTTTAGTTTGGGTTATGATGTTATGTTAATATCTTCAGTAATTACACATTTACATTCAGGAAATCATGAGGATCACTGAAGAAATGACGACTGCCGGTCTATCATTTCGAGGGTGGAAAATCAGAAAGACGTAACTCAGCACTGAAGAAATATTAAAGAATTTCTTTATTTTTCTGTGTTCATAATAAAAATTGGTTCTTGTATGTAATGTTTGCTTACGAGTACCATATATGAAATGTTTACATTTTGAGTAATGAATAGATTTGTTCGTAGATAAATATTAAACATCACATTTCTCAAAAGCAGTATTACAGAAGAATTAAAGAAAAAAAAAAAAAATCTCTTTAATATTGCTTTCAGTGCCGCGTTTACGTCCTTCTGATGTCAACCCTCGATATAGAGGTGCCAAGCAATGACACCTTCATGCACAAATAAGTGCATTCGGTCTTTGCACTCTGGGTTGGTGCATGAGGGGTGTCCAATTAGACCCCTTTCTTAAAAACCACTTGGTGTGGTAATTTTAAACAAAATCTTTGACATTATGAGTACATCAGCATGACCACATTACCCGGAAAAAAAAATGAAAAAGCTTACTAGGACCATAGAGGAGATGGTTTACATGTTGAGTAATGAAAAGATTTGCTTAGTAGAAACTATTAAACATCACATTCTCAAAAGCAGTTAGTAAAGCAGATTAAAGAAATTCTTTAATATTTCTTTCAGTGCTGAGTTAGTCCTTCTGATTGTCAACCCTCGTAATAGATGTTGCCAAGCATGGACACCTTCTGCACAAATAATTAGCATTCTGTATTTTGCCTGGGTTGTGCATGAGGGGTGTCAATTTAGACCCCTTCTGAAAACCACTTGCTGTTGTAATTTTAAACAAACCTTGAATTGAATGGAGTACATCAGCATGACCACATAACTGAAAAAAAAAAAATTTAAATAAAAAATCGGGTGTTACAGATTTAAACGTCGGTCCAAAGGAATAATTTTTGTGAACCACATCAAATTCTCCCGCCCAAAAGAAAAAGCATTTCCCTAAAGGACTTTGGCGCGTGTAGGAACATAAAATTGGCAGCGTAACATAGTGACATTCAACATTTCAACATCAATTAATATTTTATTTATTTTCAGGTTTATTTTCTTTTTTTACGGGCGAGCGGACATTTTGAGTAGGGTCGGGCGATTTTTTAATTTTTACCTAAAATTGCTATTTTGTTGTTTTCACGACATATTTTACTTAACATTATTTTTTTCCATATTGAAATATATTTGAATTCAACTTATTTTGGCGATTTCCCCATTTTCAATTGATATTGTTTTAATAAAATTTTTTTTATTTTTTTTAATACACTTTCAAAAAAAAGGCCCCCCTTTTTTTTTTTTTTTTTGTTTTTTTGTTTCTCAAACATGTGAATTGTTTTTAAATATCACTGTATGTAATGCTGTCGACGATAAGTACGTTACAATTTTTTGAATTCCAGCATGAATATTAAAGGAGCAAAACAAATTTTGATAGCATAAATAACATTTGGTGATGCTAATTACGACCTTTGCATGGGGTTCTGAAAAAGCTAAAACGGAATAAACTAGGTAAAAAGGTCAAAAACGCTGAATGAAAGAAAAAAAATAAATTCTTTTTGAAGCCTGAAAAAGAGCTGAAATCAGTTAAAAAGCTGAAACTCGCACAGGCCTGTACGGGGCCATTCTTCGGATGTCACACACAGACCGAACTTTTTTGCTCCCTGCAAAACAACCAATCTAGCGAAAGTGGAAACATTTTTGGTTAGGTTTGGACGCATCTAACCAAACATGTTTTCCACTTTTGCTAATTTTTGTTTTGTCATTGGAGGCAAAGTTCGGTCAACAGGTGTGACATCCCGAAGAATGGCCCTAATGAAGATAAAATGCCATGGCCGTTTGAATTTTTTTCCACTAAATTTTGATGCAAAGGTGGTGTGCGAAACGAAATCCTGTGAAACCTCTGTACAAGCCTTATCAATGCCCTATATTTTCCCCCAATGTGAAACAAAAATGACAGTTCCCCCTTTGCAGAGTCATTCATGTTATCCTAATCAATGGAAACCACACTTAGCCTGTAGAGTGTCTCACGGATCTCTACACATGGATAGTGGGCCAGTCGCCAATTTGTCACAACAGAAGTTGCTTTTTTACTGACAATCATGGCGGGAAACCATGCATCAACTTGTCCCCCAAAAAAAAAAGTTAAAAGGATTTTGTATAACAATACCACATCTGTGTGGGATATGTGCACCAGCAGACGTAGACATTGTTTCCGCCATATTGTCAAGGTAAAAAAGCAACGTCCTGTTGGGACCCTCGTCTACATTCAACTGTGCAGCAGCCCGCTATGTGTAGAGTTCAGTGTCAAATAATTGTATCACCACAGTGTGTCCCACACAAAAAGCTTTGTTTCCAGTATTAGGTAGTCAAAAATCAAATGATTTTTATAAATTTTCCAAGAACCTAAAATTATGCCAAATATTAGTCAACACAGTTATAAATACAGAATTTTTTAATATTAGTTTATAAAACAAAAATATTGATTTTGGATCACCTTATTAAAAAAAAAGCCATGTCAAATGGTTGTATACATACATGTAATTAAAAGGGTGAATTGACTGCCCCTTCAATACCACCCAGCAACATTGAAAAAATTGGACTGATGAGGTTTTAGAAGATAAGCGATTTTACACAACGTCATCTGGATGTGAGGAGAACTTGGCCTTCAATTGATATGAAAAAAATGAGAAAGGGGTGTGATGAAACCTTATTCTGCAAAAGAAACTACACCATGTCTTCAGTTTACCTGTTACATTGACAAAATTTATTTCAACTTCAAAGTAATACATAATTGAACTTTTAAGTACAGAATTCAAGGTACTGTTCCATCATAAATATAAATATCCAAGGCCAATCTGTAATAGGTTATTCTACATACAAATATATGAAGATTCTGTAAGGATACGTACACTTCATAAGTCCCCCTTAATTTCAAGGGATGAGAATACACACATGCCGGAGGTTGGTGCCATGGTTATGGTGTGCCAATCAAGAATATTAGCAAACCAAATGATTTGGTAGAATTTAAATACTTTTGTGACATTTCTCCGCATTTAGCTGCTGATAATCCTTTCAGTTCAATAGTGGCACTGGTGGAAATCTTAAATATTTTGAAATATTAAGCCAAGACACTGCATGTGGTGTTGTATGTTCTGATCAGGAAGTGACCAAAATTTTAGGGTTCTGTGGATCTTTAGGTTATGCATTGCAATTGGTTTTAAAATTTTCAACTAGCACCAAAACTACAGCGTACCTGCAGACTGAAGCATAGTGAGACACTGTTTCCAGTGGTATACAACGACCGACGCATGACCAGATGGGCAGGACAGTAATCGAGTCCTTCTGAGGCCAATCATGTGTTGTGCGCTTGGGCAAGCGGCACTTTACCTCTATTGCCTCTCTCCAACCAATGGGGCAAAATGGGAGCTGTTAGGAATATAGTCCCTTGAGTGCTACCCAAAGGTATGAATGTGCCTTGGGTATTTGTATGGCAGCTGACACATTCTAGGGGAGTTTCCGTAACCGTACCCATCTGAATCTGCCCTTTTTTTCTGATACACTTATGAATTTGGAAAACCTTCAGGGGAAAAAAAACGGTTTAATTTGTCGCCTGCTTTAAGGCAGAAAACCCTAGGGAATAACTTTTGTCCACTGTAGCTGTTGTTGATAATCTGTTGTGAAAAAGGGATAACATTTTGCTGTAATATCCACATACTTTGATGCATTGGTTGATGAGGTCAAGGTCCTTGAGTCAGCTGTAGATGGCTGAAAATGTACAATTGACCTCATTTGAAAAGTTGAAGTGCAATGGGAACCAAGCTTGGTTTATGGAGTTTATATAGTCAAAGGTCACATATCAAGGTCAAAGGTCATGTGAGGCTTATCATTCACAAACCGCCACGGCAGGCGACACAAGCGGTCCGAGGACCAATTATTTTTTTTTCATACAGGTTTCCGAATTCATAAATTGTCTGAAAAAAGTGTCAGGTTAGGGAAACTCCCATATTCTAGTGGCAGCAGAATAAATGTAAAGCACATTGATGCTATATAAAGATCAACAGTTATCCTACTGTCTTAAAAGTTTTTGGCACCAGATTAATGACAGATTCAGTTTCCTTCCTTATGAAGGGTGCCAACAGTCCACATCTATATTTCAAGTTTGATTACATTGTGTATTGCTCTATTTCTGGTTAATTTGTTCATTATCTGGTCAACTACATATTTTTGTACGGTAAAAGATGAATTTTATGTAGAGAAGCTAATTCAGGCCCCCACTCGTATTTCTCTAGTACAACTATCAAGGTGAAATGTTAAAGCTATTCAAAGCTCATGGTTGAATCTGGGTTGTGTGTAAAAAAAATATTTACAATTTAAAAGGTTATCTCCGACTAGCTGGAGACATATTGTTCTGACTAGAGAAACATGTGTTCCACATGTAGACATCAAAATGTCCATAGTATAATGATGCCTTGTTTTTCGTGATGATTACAAAACAAAACTGAAATACTCTGGCAAAAATCAATGGTTTTCTTTCCACTCTTAAGGTTTTTGCATCTCTAGTACAAATGTTAATTAAGTTTTGGCACAATGCTCGTTTTTGGCTGTTTTTTCTATGCAAGATCTGCTTGGACTTTAAAACTTTTGGGTGGCGGCACAATATACACTGAATTCAATTATGTCAGACACTCCGAGCAATGTCATTAATAAATGACACTTACGGTATGAATGTTTGGTTTACCTTTCATACACTTCTTTCCGAAAGCAATCAATTGTCGGATTTGAAATCGCGCCAACATTATATTATGATCTGCATGGTGCTGAGAGTTGGATATATTTATATAAATAATACAGGATGTAATGACAACTGACTGCGAAAGTAGAAGTTGCCTCATTCCGCAAGTGCCGCCCCTTATACGAACTAATCTACACGCATAGGGGTTTGGGTTAGATTCATTCATTAAATTGAACATTATAATATATTTAGAGCAAAACTGTTAAGGGGGATGGCCCAATTTAAGTCTATATTATTTTTCATTGCTAATAGAATTGGCTTTCACCCCAAAACCCACTTGTAAATTTTCTCGCCAATATTTCAACACGTTTTGAAGTGAGAGCTAAATACATAATTTTGGAAATCCCAAAGTACCATGTAAAATTAATATGGTCGACCAAAATGAGTATATTTTAGCTCCATAAAACATCACAAACCAAACATTCCTTTAGCCCTAAGATTTCACAGAGTAAATGAGGAAAATTAGTAGCTGTCTTTGAAACCAAAATTTTGACCACTTCCGGTTAAAATCTGGGGTCCCTGGGATGAGGCATTATTAGCAACTCGGGACCAATGGACCTTTAAGACAGTTTAACTCTACAAATGCATGTGTACACATATAGGCACGGATTGATTCTGGCAGCCAATTTACACCTTGGGCCAAATTACACCAAGTCATCAGTATAGGCCCCAAATTTTTGTTTTACAATTTGTGTCAAGACCTTATTTATTCAAGTCCAAAAGAAAACAACATGACAGTCCAATATGCTTGACGTGCCCCATGACATGCTGACTCCTTGCCTACACTCAGTTTTTAACTTCCGCAGATTTTAGTTACAAGCCCGGTCATGGGTCTTTATGGTAAAGTTTTTATCAAGGTTTTACCAATGTCCTAACAACAGTTACACGAAGAAGTAAAATGCAGTGGGGTAACTGACACGGGGGTGGGGGTGGGGGGAGTTGCCCCCTCTGGTCGAAAGAAGCAGGACTTTGGCCAAAATGTGCATTTTATCCCTCTTTTTTGAGATTGCAACCAATCTCAGCCCAAATATGCCCCCTCCTGGCGGGACGACTTGGACATTTTCCCCCTCTGGATGATGCCTCTGTACCTACTGAGTCAAATGCTGTGAATCACAGACATTGGTAAAGAGACATGAGGACATTTCCAGAAAAATGCCCCATTTTTGTCAACCCCAGTTTTTTCATATTTGGGGAATGCTTACCAATGTTTAGATCACACCTGAAATGAATTAGCCCGAATACGCCCTCTTTATGTATAGATGATGATTTATAATTTTCTGTTGTGCACAACAGAAAATTCATTCAGTCATGTTTTTCCTATGGGGATGATTACGATAGCAGGCCACAGCACTAGACTATGCCATAGTCGAATTTGCATTTTTTAAATTTATTTTTGTGTGCTGTCCCATCTTATTTACCCAGTATTATCATCATATATACTTATTATTATTGTCATTTTCTTCTATTGCTAATATCGTGACGCAATTCAAGCCGTAACTAAGCTTAATTAGGCCCTGGTTCCCTTATGACAATGGCATTAATACCACAAAAAGATACTCTCAGGCCCTTCATGTAGATAGGTCACTGGTTTACAATACCGCTTTTATGCGAAATATTAATCATAATAATGACTCCTTTTATGATCCCGCTAAGGTTTGTAACCACAAAGTTCAGTGACCACTCCCGTCGGAAAAAATCGACTATGTACTTTCAGCTGCGGTAAGGTAATCTGCATTCTGTGGATTCGAGTAGTAAGAAATGTCAATCATCAAATATACAAAGGAATATGAACTCGTCAAAATTGTTGAAGGGATGCATAGAATCGGACGAAAATATTGTTTGTTTTTTAATTGAAAATATTCAGATCTTTGATGAATGCAAGTTCCCTTCGTCTAAAAACATTCATTGGTAAATATTTTATCACAAATTCAAGCTACGTTTCGCTTGATTTTTATTTTAAGTACGTGCAAGTTTCTCTACCTTTACCATCGAAAAAATGAGTCCTTCATTCTTGAAATCGTCTATCGGCTTCAAATGTAGCTAATTTGCATGCAAATAACATGATTGAACTTTGGGAATTTTCGCATGGAATCCGGGCACTAAACATGCTAAAAATCTGTGGAGTTTTGTGACTGAATCTGTGGAAGTTTGTTTTCCCTGTTTTTTTCGAGCCGATAGAGTAGTAGTAGTATGGGTACCATGTGCCCGCAAGATATGTGGGCTACGCACGGTGTGCAGATCAAATGGTGTGAATCGTGACAGGCAGAGGGTACACTCGTAAGCTGCCGTGGGAGCACATTGCATTGTGTTTTTGACGGGGGGTGAGGTTAGAAAAACGTTAAGCAACCATCTGGATCTGCTTATAATTGTTCGCACACATTGAGCCCGAAAAATTTACAGGATGCCTTAACATGTCAGGTTATTGTCAGTAAGCTCATTCCCCCCTACAAACCAAATCAGCGAGAGAGCGATTCGCCCCAAACATGATATCATCAAAACAAGCCTGCGTCATCATAGCCTATGCATGCCGTTCACCTTGCTGTAATTCAACGATTTGCTCGCTTTATAACACGTCATATACAGTTCTAATCTCGCCCAAATAACAATGCATATGTATTATTATTAAGATTGAATACCGATCAAATTACTTTGCCATCTCAAAAAATTATTTTGGGATTTCTTTCTTTTTCAACAACCTATTCAAAACCTTGGCACCTACGGTGTGTGTGCATAGCCAACACAGGACACAAGGCTCATGAATATCGATCTAATAGTCCCCGCCCCAGATACAAGCCCCGCAAATCCTTGTTAGCAATTGGTCAATTGGTTCAAACGATGACATCATAATTATATTAGGGTCCGCCAAGTTTTGGACGGAACTCGCCATAGAAATCCAACGTTAACAATCCGACCCCAATGTGAAAGTAAGTAGTCCAATTGCCCAGGTAGCGCCCATGGAAATAACGGGGAGTAGTTATCGCGCCCTCAATTGAACTGCATGATAAAGTCAGGGGGAGGGTAGGACACGATCTGCTCGATTTGGGGCATTGGGGATTTCCAATAAAGTGAAATTCTCAAAGTGTAATTATCGCGCCTCTACCCTCAGCTATTTTTTCTCATTTCTCTTTGCGATAGGCCTACGGGAAAAACACACACCACACACAATTGAAAAAAAGTAAAGTAAAAAACAACAACAATTGGCCTACAGAGTAGTCTAGCCAAAGCCCCCAAAAATGGTTTGCAGTGTTACTTGTACTTGTAGTTGAATAAAACCTTGAACGTTAGGGCTCAGAACCTTACCGCCGCCACACCAAATAAGCGATGAACACGTTTCTACAGTGGAGGCCCAAATAGACAAATTCGCCCACTCAGGAAATGCCTCAGCACCCCATTTGCCAAGACCTGGTCATGTTCACTGAACTGAACGATCAAGTACATGGCAGTTCATTTCCACACTGGCCACAATCCTTTGCTATGACTGTAGTGAAACAGGTTTGTTTTGATTGCTTACAATTTTGGAACTCAAGGTATGTGTTCTTATGTTAAAAAAAATGTTACAAATTTGCATTTTTTTCATGACACTGTACATGCATGCTGGATTGATGATTTGGTGACTCTCTTGAAACTACAATGTATACAAAGCACCTCTAATACAGCACAATATAAAGACAGGCACATTGATTGACCTAAAACTGAGGATGTGTGACAAAAATACTTTAGTAAGGCTACTAGTTGACCTTTGCCTTGCTATTAATACTGGCAGAGATACACCGACACTGCAAAACCGGTCTTGAGGAGAAGT